>JNDT01001422.1:0-15670 GCA_000697055.1 Saksenaea vasiformis B4078
AGAACTTTGAATCAAGAATATGTTCCTTTGTAAAGTGGAAGTTGTCCGCATCGTTTCCAGTATGTATAGTATTCATGTAGGCACACATCAAATTGACTACTGTTTGTAGGACATTAAGAAAGCTGAAGCGACGGCGATTGCATGCAAATACGCTTTTGAACCTATTGGAGGGGGTGCTCCGGAATGGCCCAGTACAGTAGAACCGACGTTACCTCTTGTAGCTATTGTTGACAGCATCTGTGATGATCTAGAGGCATTGGTTCCGAAGCCTGCGACGCAACAGAGCATCTCAGTTTCCCTGACACATATATACCAGCTATGAAATACATTTTGTCTTGTTATGAAGTAGAACACCAGATGGAGACCGCCTCACAGGAAGATTCTGATGATATACCCTTGCCAAGACTGTTTTCAATTTCACCGAAGCCTAGCGCAAAATGGCGGTTCATATCCATCAACGCTGAACCGCTCGCTAGTCTGCTATCGTTGGAACCACCAAAGGATCCAAGTGATTATCCTCGAGTCTTTTTCGAAGTGTTTGACTTCTCCCATTTTGGTTTTAACAGTTATGATATATATATATATTAGTATCAGTTTATAAGGCGCATATATTCACATTTGCACAGTTGGGAATCGTTCACTCAATGTCCCAATCGCCAGTTTGCTGGTCGGGTCCTCAGCAACGGTTATGCAGTCAACCTAACTTTCTCAAGAAAAGCAAGAGATGCACTGCCAAGCACGGACATCGAGCTGGACGATTTTTCTCATCAAGAGATTGAAAACCACTTTGAGCCCTGGGCATTGGATCCGGGATTAAATCAAGTTTATACGGCTACGAATGGAAGCGGTGGGCAATCGCATCAGGTGCGACGTATTTCGACAAAGGAATATTACGCTATGACTGGTTCAACAGGAAGAGCAAAGCAGCTACAACGTGAAAAAGATAGAACTGGTATCACCCAAGTGGAGACAGAGCTGGAAAGCTGCAAGAATTCATCATCAGAGAACCATCAGTCATACATAGCAAGTTTTCTGCATAACTTTCAAACGCTAGCAAATTTTTATGGATCTCGCATGGCTGAACGACGATTTCGAAACTATCAAGGTGTCCAGAGAACTGAAGAGGAAATGGTCAATATCCTTGTGAATGGGGGAAAAAAGTATTCAAAAAGACGACGAAAGAAAACGAAGCGTAATCGAAACAGGCGAAAGAAAGCGACTCTTAGAAGAAAAGAACAAAGGAAGAACAAATGGCAATCGAGGTCAGTAAATTAGTGCAGATGACAGAAAATGATATACTAATGATAACCTTGTTTATAGCCCAAAAGAGTCGGCAGTTCGTTCCACTCACAGTAAACCGTGTCCCAAGAAGAAGAAATGGTATCGTGCACCCTTTGCAACAACTTCTGAGATACCATTAGTTGTATTCGGCTCAGCGATGTTTGACGCATCTGGTCATGCGTCTATGAAAGGGAAGAGACCTGGAGTAGTCAACAAATGCAGGCGGATGTTGAAGAGACGTGAAAGAGCAGGTGAATTAATTGCTGTGACCATCGACGAATTCTACACCTCACAGGTAGGCTGTCTATAATTTGTCCTATTCTCATACATTGTCCTTAGATTTGTCATGCATGTTTGCATCGAGATTTAACGAAGGTGGTAACTTCGGACGGCGTATCGCACCATGGTGTCTCAGTCTGTAAAAACTGTCATACACTGTGGCAACGGGACGTGAACTCAGCAAAAAACATGTACTTCATTGCGAATTCGATATGGTGCGGGCATGGGCGTCCAGAACAATTCTGCCGGCAACCATAGCCATAAAAAAATCGCCATTACGAATATGGTTTCTTTGTTTGCCTTCGAGCGAACACGGATTTAGATATTTACGTTTTACGGTAAGCTCAAGTCTCTAAAAGTGCACATCTCTAACTATCTCTACGTTTCTCTTCCTCAAATTTTGTTTTGGTTGTATAATTTGTGGTAAGTAAATCATATCAATCAATGGAGATACAGCATTCTTACTTTATCTTATGCAAACGCAAAATTGATCTCGAGCAGCGCAAATTCTTACACAATAAACAGTACCGTCAATGCGAAAGCAAGCATGACTGTGACTCTTATTTGGTTGCAAGATATTCCCGCCACGCGCAACGCGATTGCTGTAGCTGTTCCGCAATGTTCACTCCACAAAGATCGCGCGAGTACAGTCGATCAGACCTTAAAACTCCTGAAACTTCCAAAATGGATGTGAGCTTTGCAGCAACACCGTCTTCTTCACCGTTTCATGCCCTGTCTCCTGTTGTGGATGCATTGAAACATGTTCGAGATAATGCTACCCGAGAATTTGATAAAATCTATGGAAACTTCATTACAGGCAGAAATCTTAAAAGCTCAGAGGTAATCTGATCTATTAAAACGCAATGATGGACGCATTTAAAATATATCATAGCAACGGAAAGTCACCAAACGATCGCATAAAATGGCACAACGATCACAAAGAAACTATACCCCTAAACCGGCAAATTCTGCAAGTACATCACTAACACCTTTCATGGAAAATCATTCATTATGCGATGATGATAAAGGTATTTATTGAAAACTTATGCCGATTGCTCAATAGCATATCTTAGCTTCTTATCGTCAAAGTTTTGACATTCCTTCTGTAAATGAAGGAGACAGTCAGTATGCGATGACACCGAACATAATGCCTCGTAGCCCTAGTGATAGATACGCACCACGAAAAAATCAGTACCTATCAACACTTCCGGAAGCATTCTCGGTCCATCGTTCGTCTATAACACTCAGTAAAAAATTGGAGGATGAGGACCAACGTATGAACAGGCTTCAATCAGATCTGTATGATATCCAAAGACAGGTACAGCGCTATTCTTGCGACGCCGATTAACCTTTCTGTAGGCATCTTATCTTGCGACGTCGGCAGGATCATCATCCAATTCTACGCTTAATGTTTACGAATCAAACACAAGCAAACGATGTCGTCTGCAACAGTCTTCCCCGCGACAACAGACACGCATGCGGAGATCCACATCTCACCAGTCACCATTTACATCTAGCCCTGATGCACATCATGGATCCTCACATCAGGAATTTTCTATCATATCTGATTCTGTACAGCCGTCGATTTCTCATATCCCGACCCCACCTCCGCCACCACCTCTCCCTCTGCCAACAATAACAAACACTCATCACCCGGTACGATCTAGAGCGAACTCAGAGAGATCCAATGTAAGATTTATTACTAGGACGTAACTTTTTTACGAGTTCATCCGGCAGGATTCATCTAGTCACACGCCCACACGCTTGATGAGCGATGTGTTAAAGGATATTCCTAGAGCACAACTGCGATCGACCGCCACGATAAGGTATCTTTCACGCGGTGTACATCACTGTACTAAATATCACTTGAAAAGGACACCAAATGGTAGTCGAATCGTGAATAAGTTTTGGAAAGAAATACATGGTCAAGACGCTAATATGAGGTCAACTCCTCGAAAGCAATCGTTGTTGGTATCACAGAAGTCGAACTGGGCTGAGGATGACGAGTTTTGGGAATCTCCGAATGAACGTTCAAGCAGATTTAATGAAAAGCTGCTCCGTGTAGTTGAAGCCGAGAAAGAGCAACAACAGGAAAGGTGTAGGACACCAGAACGCAAAACATTGGAGGATGAGATGAAAGTTGCCAACCACAAAGCACTTCAAACCGAGTTAGAGACTGTGCGTAAAGATATTGCACAGCGAATGTTTGCTTTGAAACCAATACGGTCAGGCCAGTATGAGAGCAGCAGTCCCCTCCCTCCCGGTATGAATGAAGCACAGCAAATCGATGGCGATGAGTGGATGTTCGGTGGTCAAGAATACATTGTAGATGAATATAACCATAATCAATAACCTTAACAACAATACTTCAAATATAAATATTGAAAATTAGTCGATAAAATCATTCATGCTTGCTAATGTGGCTTGGGCTGATTCCGCAGAACCGTTTCATTCCTGCAGGCTGACTTTGATTCACTCCATAACCCACCCCCTTCTCTCAACATGGAACCACAGTACATTCCGCGCAGACGCCATTCACGTGCGAGCTATACGGACGATGAAGAACAAGCCAATAGAATGTCCGATTTGGAGGGAGACAAGGAGTTCATAAGACGACGGAGATCGTCCTCGACATCATTACCGGCATCACCATCCTCGTCGTACAAAATGAGTGTCGATTCTGACGACGCTCGCTCAACTTCTTCCATGTCTATAGGAAGACAGTCAAATAGCAACCTTTCCCGTCAGGCGACACCAGTTTCGTTTCTAACCCCGTCCATGGATCAGAATATCATGCGACGACCATTATCCACTCGATCCATATCAGAACTTGCCAGTACCGGGCATTCTTCGACATGGTCGAGCTACGATACAACTTCTAAAAATACCCGAGGCTTAGACGAAGTAATGATTGATGAACCCGTAGAGCAGGAGGATAGTAATAACGGACGGGCGCGGAAGCTTGTGCTTCAACCGAAACATCACCACATTCCCATACCGGCAAGCTCTTCTGTCTATCGAAGCACAAGCACCGAACTAAGGAGGGATCCTGAGCGTAGAAGCGTTAATCGTAGAAGCTCGCTGCTAGTAAGAATAATGTGTTATTACAAACACTTATCCAGTTTCTCCCGTAGCCAAAATCGAAGGCACTTGCTAGAGTGTTAACGCAGGCAGAGGTAAATTGATGCCTGAATGATGTAGTCTCGTTTCTCTTTTTTCTCTATTTTTTGTGACACAGTACTATGAATAGGAAGATACCCATCTCGCTGATGTTGAGATGCGCCGTGAACAGGAAACAACACATCAAATTAAGGAGCGTCTGGGAAAGTCCTCCATGGACACAGATGGCGCTTCCAAATCCGAAGTATGGAGTTAATTATTATTATGTGATGGCTAAAATATACACTAGACCGCTGTTCCACCCGCAGCCTGGGTACGTCTGCGGGATATAGACTCCTCACCCAATATGGCCCCTTATCAATGTTCTAAATTAAACCCTGAGATGGAAATGACGGTATGGCATCATGGGAAAACAGATCGATTATTTATTATGTTTTATCATATCGTTAGCATTTTCAATTTGAGAATTTACCGTCACCAGTTCAACAAACATTTCGGAGCGTCAAGAGAAAAGGTAAAATGATCATAGCAACATGCATTGGCGTTTTCTTTTACCCTATTGATTTGTGTACAGCATCGGAAGACCGTTTATTTGAGCCTTATCCAGCAGCAAGCTTGAAGAGAAGAGCAGTATCCCCATCTGTCTCCTTGTCTGGGTCTCCTGTACTCACCGGCATTTCCAGTCCTCCTGCCGCTTATGCCACCTATTACGGATCAAGCCCAACAAGCAGCAGTGCTAATGCCGCTGCGCGAGCTCAACAGAAAACCGGGCACATTACATCAAGCTCGTTCAACCTTCATGATGCAAGTGGGGGTTTAAGCAGGATGTCCTTGAGTGAGTGAGTGAATGAAATTAGCTGATACATGGTGATTATGTTCATTGTATGTAACATTTGTTTTTATTTTCATGTAATTATGGTGCGATCAAAGTTTAGTCTAGTTTCACATACTCTTCATTATATCTTGAAGATTTTACATTGCTAAATGGATTTGCACAATCAACAGACGAGAGGTCACTGTTGTTGTGCAACGGACTGACTTTCTATCTGAGAAGAAAAAAAAGACTATTCCCCGTAGTTCTATATACGAATCCAATTGAAGATACTCATTCAATAAATAATATAAAGTGAATGCGACGCGTATTTCCTTTCTTTGTATCCTACGTACGTAGGGAAAGATAATGACCCGATTAGTAAGTAATCTCCTAGGAAACAAGAACTCTAAATGGTGGTTTGAAAGAAGTCCGTCACCAACTGCACTTCCTCCTATTTATGGTGGTTAGCTGTGGCAGCTAGTCCAATTCACTTGTTGGAGGCCGAGCGGTAGGTGGTTCTTAAAATCGATTTGTTTTGACAGCTGCATCTGGCCAATGTTGTGTTTTTCTTTTAGCCTTCCGCATACATCTAACGTGATCCCTTAAGTAATTAGTCCATTAGCCAAGGGAGGTGTTTATTCCCCATGCGGTTTCTCTATTAAGTATTCTCAGAAAAAAAGCGCATATACACACATTTACGCATTCGTGGAGCATAGCGAAAGGGGAGTAAAGTACAAAAGCTATACTATGTTCAAAGTAAATGTGAAGTCTGCATTTTGCATCCAAGCCATCTTTGCCACCACTTCAGGGACCTTCTTAACATGTTTAGAGAAGCTCTAACCTGATGGTCAAAGTCTTGAAGAGATTTATTATTCATTCTATTCATGCGAACCTATCATGTCAGTGACTTGAGCTTCCACTTGGCTGGAATAGCCCTTAAAAGCTAGTGGAACTCTTTTTTCACTATCCGATAACCTTGTACTGTAAAAAAGAAACTTTTCCTTAGCCTTCTACGTGTGTCTTTTGTAAGTGGTTTACGTTGGGTGTCCAACTTTCTTTGTTTATAGCGTGGTCGCCAGAATCAACTGCATTGCCCCCCATTTACCGAACCTTCAATAGGTTACAGTGTCTAGCGCCGAATAAGACCATTACTGGTCCCACATAGAAAGTTAGATGGAAAACAAAATAGCCCAATTGCAGCTAAAATTTCCTATTTGTTTCCTTTCTCGTGTATTTGTCGCAAAGCAAAAACAAATAAGATTCGATGGCGAAAACCGTCGCTAAGTTTATAGAGTTCATCTCTATGATGCGTGCAGCGCAAACTTTTGCCCACGAACTATGATCGAGATCTTCCCCAATTTTACCTGCTGTGGGGGATTAGAATTAAAAGCCGGAGATTTCCACGTTTGACCTGTAATGGACATCAGCATAACCTTGGCAAAAGAAGATTACAGTTTCGAGCTATAGGATTAGGCCAAAACGCGGTCTCCAGCATCCCTGCATTGCAGTTTCTGAGTATTGACTCTATCTTCACACTATTCAGGACTATCAGTAAGGATACTTTGGTGTGGTTCAAAATCGCTTGTTGGTATAGAGACCTAACAAACAAGCAAGGTTGATTTTCTCCATGTACTACACAAGTGTGAGAGAATTTGAATATTTGTTTATACAAAACGAAAAACTTGACTGTCAGCATGATCATGCATTATGTATGATAGTCGTGCGATGTAGAACCTGACAAAAAGATCTACACTGCCCTGTGGTCCTATCCAAGGAAAGATCAAACCTTCTTTTTGCTAGTGGTGCTACTCTTGTCAGTTTTTCGTCTAGCGCTTTTATTACTTGTGCCAAAGATGCAGCAATACGTTGACTAGAAGATTCTGATCATCAATCACATAAAAAAAAAACGTGAAATCGTTTTGCTCTTATTTTTGTTGATAGTGTGCACTTTTAGGCGGGGTAGATGACAGAGAAAAAAAAAGGGGGGATGTTTTTCTTGTCTGAAACGACACATACATTAACGTAGATCTTGAGGAACATAGCTAAATGATTTTGGTATTTAGGCGAAGGGAAGGACTATAGTGAGGTAAAGGAAGCAAAAAGAAAAAAGATATATGACACAGTTACCCTCGGACAGGGAAAAAGGGGAAAAGAGAAGGTATGAGAGTAACTATCGTTATCCCCAAAAAGAATCGTATGTAAGAAAGGTAGATAGAGATGGAACAGTAAATAGTTAAAGAAAAAGGTTTTGTGTGTGATTACATATAAAACATAGGAGATTTCATGAAGCTGCTTCGATGATCACATCACGATCAGAGAGAAATTGTCGATAGGATGAGTGAGGAAGCCACGCCGTTAGTTGAGATGAGGAAAATCTGTCGAGGTCCAGGTCTTTCATGAACGTTGAATCTTCGTAGATCATTGGATAATCGTGTTGCTTGCAAGTGATGGTGGCACTTTTGCTGTTGTCTGCTAATTCGACGTGTGTTGTTTTGTGATTCGTAGGGTTCATTATGAAAAACGGTAGATAGATTTTTTCCGCATTTCGACGTTGCTCCTGTTGTTGGCTGTTACGGCAGACCAATTTCCGTATTTGCAGATGCTAATGGGAGGCTGTTCGTTAGGCAATTGCTTAATTGTCGCTATGTATAGATCTTACCCGTTCCAGCTTGTTCTGAAGTTGGCGGCACGACTGATCTTTCAGTGACAAAAGTCTTGATTGGCGGTCCTCTTCTTCTTCAATCTGTCTCTGGAGATCTAGTCGTCGTTCGCATTCATCGCTGTCTTGCTCTGTGTCTTCCTCAGTTGCCTGGTAGTAGTCCGGGATACCGAGCCATTTAATTTCTCGTTTTCCCTTGGCAATAATATCCATTGCCATAAGTACATTGAGGGCATCGTAGACACGGCGACGAATGTTTTTTTGGTCATAAGGTTGTCTCTAGAAGGATTACTATATTAAACAATTATCCTTCTACAAGCGTCGAGACTTACGTCGCCATCAGAGCCCGTGCCGGCTCGGATATCTTGGGCAAGTTCGTCTGCGACCTAAAATGCAGGATTTCGGTAAGATTTTAAGAATCGAGGGAGAGGGAAAGGTACCTCGTTGTAAGTAGTCACACCTTTTTCAGCTACTTTATCGCACACTTGCTTACTAAAGTGCCTTAGACCCTTCGTGACTCGTGAATCCACAAGCACTGACTTGGTTCGGCAGGCCTGCACAGATGATCGGCCAAGTCGTGGTGGCTTGTGACATTTACGCTTCTTTGAGGGCTCACGAGAGATTTGGCGTGGACGACCACGTTTCAGCAAAGGAGTGTTATTGCTAAAATGCGACTGGTAGTTGTTTTTCGTTTCTTCTTCATCCAACTGCCGTAACTCGGGATCTGAGTTCAGCAGAGAGGCAATGGAACCTTTGCGGTTGTTTCTCGGGATGGAAGAAAGTGAAGGAGGTGGCGAAAGACGGTGTGAATATACTTGAGAGTTTTGTTCGGGCGATGGAAAACTAGACAAGGTTTCGACTGGAGCGGGAGATGTAGTAGTAGAAGAGGACGGGGGCGAAGGCGGGATAGCATTTTGAAGCGGTGGTAAGTTAAAATCTTCAAACTTCCACATTGGTTTCCACACATCGGGAGAACGCGTGGCATCCACTTTATATCGATCAACAAGGGAAGGAAGCTTAGTGAAGTAGTTGGAGGAGCCTGGTGGTGACAATGTAAATGGCCTACTCGACGACGGAATCAGGGGTTCAAATGTCTGCATCACTGGTATCATCGAAAAAAAAAAAGAAAAAGAAAGTCGCAGGAGTGAATGTATAAACTGTTTGAAATGTAAAAGAAAGGAAAGAACTTTGAAAGAAGGTATAAAGCGAGAGAGCGAGAGAGCGAGAGAGCGAGAGAGAGAGAGAGAGGGAGAGAGAGAGAGAGAGAGAGAGAGAGAAGGAAGAATAAAGAATAAAGAAAGGAAGACAGAGAGAGAGAGAGATAGAGAAAGAAAGGGTGATAAAAGAGAGAGAGAGAGAGAACTATGAAGACGTAGGAGACAGAGAATTGGTCTTTAAAGTGGTTTTGATGTAAATAAATAAAATAGCAAAAGCATTGGATTTATCTCCCTTTTTTTCTTATGTTCTGTACACGCTTAAGCATATGTAATTTTTGGGGGGAGTTAGGATAACGTAGTTTACGGCTTCACCATGAATGGGAAACAAAGATTCCCATGACTTGTGTGAGCGTGGCGTCTCAGGGTAATGGAGCTTCACCGATTTGACAACCTCCTCCTGTGACAGAATTCACACGGAAAGCATCTCTGTACTTACATGTGAACTTTTCCCGCCAATTTCGGTTTTTCTGATCCAGTCTGATAAGGTTGTTGGCTGCTTAGATCGTTAGCATAAGAACCTGGGGAAATCGGGACATCGATTCCGTTTGTATCCATATCAACAGAATCATATGTAAATTACAACGAGTTGGACCGCGCGCGAGCGCGCGCACTGCCTCCTGCACCGAACACACATGCCTTCCTTCATCCTCTTCTCTTCTGTATCTCATATTTCCCTCTTTTCACCTTGTTTATGTGTGCGACGTCTTATATGGTAAACAAGATAAATAAATAAATAACAAAAGTAAGACATGGCGAGAGTAAAAAGAAAGGAAATAAAAAGAAAAGAGAGTTTGCCGTACTGTAGTGTCTTGCAGCAAGCATTAGCTGTTGTAAAAGGAACGGACTAGACTTTACCATTTCGAGTGTATTCTTTTTTGTTTACCACAAGAGACCTGATACAAGATTCCCATGTCTCTTTACCCCATCCCAATTTCAGGTGTAAGCAAACCAGCCATCGATAGCGCTCCAGCATTGATCGTTTCAGACTTGCACAATGTCACAGTGCAACTTTTTTTACTTTATTTCATAAGTCTTTACTGACAATATTAAACTAATATCGTGTCAAAAATATTCGTAGTTCCTTTTTTTCGTTGGAGGAAATGGAGACGATTATCACTATGGATCGAAGAAAGATGGAAAGAGGGAAGAAAATGTAGAAAGAAAGAAAGAATCGTAGCGTTCCATTGCGGTCAGGGTAACTATATATATAAAAGGAAGAAAACTACACACAAAAGCTTATAATAAGGACCATATTGTCGACATTAACCACAACGCATCACCCTCTAGTAACGGCCGCTTGATCCTGTGAGCTTAGTGACTGTAAACACCCCCAAAATCACCACCCCCAAAAAGGTGATCGCCGCCGGAAGTAATAATTCGGACGGGATAGGTAAGCCATATTCAGCCGCCACATCCTTGTTTGCCCCCCGCCTACTACGTCGCTTCTCGCTTATGCCGTCTTCTTCGTCTTCTTCCTCTGTGGACATTTCGCTCTCTGTCTCACTGTCTCTGTGGTGATGATGACGACGTCGCGAACTGCGGCCGTGTTTCTTGTGCACATCGGGTGATACATCACGGACGGGTGATACAGTCTCTTTCACCGACGTGGCCTGTGTGTCGTTAGACAAAGTCGGTTGACTTGCGGGGGTGTCTCTTCCTGTGGATTCTTCCGTCTTTGCTTCTTCTATACTCTCCGCAAGGGTATCATGGACGAATAATCTTACACGATCATGCCCAAGTTTACGTGCCAACTGGACAGAATCTGCTAGGTCGGCATCACATGTCATCAACACCTGGTCATCTTCGTCGTCCAGGTACGCAATCGTTAACCATTCGTTTTCCGGGTCAGGGGGAACCTTGACATATGACTGTGATAAGGAAAGATGCTCATTCATAATCTTTTGCCGAACAATATCACGTAGCGCTTCATAGTTGGAGTAATCACACCGGAAACGATGAGCCTTGTTGCCATAGTTAAATTTGAATGCAAAGGTGCCCGTGACATGTGACGATACCGCGGACTGTGCGTCGTCATTGGCAACTGATGCACTGTCCCCAGGTGTGATTTCCCGTAATCCTAATCCGGTGTACGTTGGAGCATGGCCGGGCATGGACATCGCATACTGATCTGGCTGTGGGGTAAGAGAGGGTGATCGGAACATGTGTGAATTCGCCGCTTGCGACAATGAATCTGAGATGGCCGAGTCTGTTTCGTGGTCGCCCGCCGCAATATTGTTCCAAAACTTTCCACCATCGCCCCCATTACCCTCGATGCTGTTAATCTAGCGCCAGCCTCACGGATTACTTCCCCTTTTGATAGATTGCCTTTTTTCTTACCTGTTCCAATGTTGCATAAGTTAATCGCAGCACATCTACTAATCCCACAACATTCCTGTCTTCATCCAACACCGGTAAATTGAGATAATGGCCGTCTGGTCACATTGGTCAGAATCACATGTCCACATAACTCTCTCACCTTACCATGCATTTTTTTTAGCGCGTCCAATGTACTTGTTGTAGGTGTAGCGGTATCGGGATGGGGAGTCATTACTCTCACGACAGAGCAGTTTTCTGGGGCAAGGCCTGCTGCGATGACACGTAATACAATATCTTTGGACTAAATACAAATCGATCCTTAAGTCCTCCCTTTTCTCACCTATAGTACATGAAACGAATCACTTACAGTGAAAATTCCTGCCAGTCCACCATGATCCATCACAAGGACAGCGGTCGTGTGATATTCTTTCATCAGCCTGGCTACTTCACGAACTTGGGCTTTAACCGTGACTTGAACAGGACCAGCGTGGTCAAGCACAGTTGTCAAATCAGGACAGGACATTTTATCACGAAGAGCTTCCATGTATTGGACAAATTGAACAGGACTGTTAGCCCATTCGCGTTCGACACCCTCTAGTGCATCGTACAATTTGCGTGATGAACCGTACGCACGTTCCATTTTGTTCAATGCTTCGTACAAACATTTTGTGATATCTAATAAACCGAAGATGTCACCTTCTTCGTTGCACACAGGCTACACAAGTAAAATAGAGTGTTAGCTACAGGACTGGGGAAAAATGAAGCGGTATGTGCGGAAAAAAAAGTCGGATGATTACCAAATGCCGAAAGCCACGCGAGACCATCAGATTCAAAGCGTCTTGCGCCGACGTATCGGCAGTGACGCACATAGGATCTTTTGTCATGATATGAGATACCATGATCGCTCTATATAATAGATTAGTTTTCTTCCTTTCCTTTTTCCTCCTTCTGCTAACTTTGTAAGATTACCTGGAATCCAAATTATCGGCTACAACTCGATATGCTAAATCCTTTGCCTGTAAGGAAATAATAATTCAGATTAAGATAGATGAGATCGGTAGGATCTTACGGTAAATATTCCGCATAAATGCTCATCATCGTCCACAACAAGGACACAATCACTTCGTTTAGCAGCCATAAGTTGAGCAGCTTCAATAACTAAAATACTCTCTCTCACGGTCAAAGCTTGGGCTGGACGAAGGGCTGAGACAGTGCCAGCAATCTTTTTCGTTTGTCGAATACGTGTGGAACCTCCTCTTTTCTTACTGAGCTCTTGCTCTATCTTTTTACGAATAGCCTGAAGGAAATAGCAACTGTCAGTTGAGCTGGTTGCATATGCTATACATCTTTTACCTCATCCTTCTTGGATTGGCGTTGTCTACTACTAACTGTTGGTTGCATGTCGGAATCGTGTATAACGGGAACTGGAATGTTGGAAGCTACAGAAGAAGCCTTTCCGGATCGCCTGCTGCTGGGCGTTGAAGACACGACTGACATGGAGATGGATGTTAAAGATAAGGAGCACAAGGGGGACCATTTCAAGGGCGCCGGTTTTATTTTCGCGGACCGATTTTTACCTGAATTCGCAGGACGCCTGCTTTCTTGTTCGGGTAAAGAGAGGTGAGAAAAAAAAAAGGATGACGATATTTTTATCCTTCTATCACATGGCTATTTCTTGTGATGCTATCTACTTCTCTCTCTAATGAATGATGCTTCTTGCTGATGACGCATTAGACGGCTTTTTATGTATATATTGCTACAACTGTAAAAGTAGACAATGGTTTGTTTCCAAAGACACATGCACTCAGCGCTGATTGGGTCCCACATAGATTTTGCCACAAATGGAGCTCCACAAAAGTTCCGGCTCTGCACAGGAACGCGTGATTTCTCAAACGAATGAGCCAATCAATTATACCCCGAACGTTACTTTGTCTCCGAAGAAAAAAAAAGTGGTGCCTATCAAAGAATCCAATGATACTACTGCTCACTGTCTCTATTGTGAATGGCCGAAACTTTAGTATATAGACCACAAAAAGAAAGTACCTCTTACAATGTGATGTTCTTTTTCTGGAATCTCATATTCGTTACTTCCCAAAAAAGCCGCTGTGCGCATAATAATGCCATTTCCATGATGGCATATCTTGGCACCTGAAAGAAAACATTTGCTAGACTACATTGGCCATCTTACTGGCTCCCTATATAGATCTTATTCTTTGGCTTAAATAGTCGATAGAAATAGCTGAATCTCGCTAGTAAATTTTGTACAGCGACAGACAGCATCGCACGGGACGTTTCATAAGTGTCAAATCCACGGCGTTATAGTTCTCGTCGGAAAGGTGCCAGTATTTTGGGATATTCATGGAACGCTTACAGTGAAAGATCGCGTTTGCACAGCGGTGTACACGCTGGAAATAGAATTATTGAGCACATGCATCCGTGGCAAATTATGCACGCAATTTCAAAGTATCGGAAATTTTGCAAAGCTGAGGGTTATCGAAGCAACACTATAAGAGGAAACCCCGCCCAAGGACGACTGGCAAGTGTTGCTTCCCGCCATTCACCTCCACGGAGGAGCTAGGCTCGAAGATTATCAGTGACGGACAAATAGATAATGAGTGAAGAGATACAGCGGATCGTATGCTTGGTTTCAGTACTGACAAAGAACCCATGCTTTACCGTCATGTGTAATCATCTCAATTACACGCATATCATGACGTGAGGTACTATGATCTGTACATTTGGCAGGTTGAAATGTTATACGCTGTCGGCATTTCCTCAATTAGATCTAAAAATAGGGAATGGACTAACAGGCATGACTTTTTATGACATTTACTTCCATCATTTCGTGGACAACCGCTGTAGTGTACGATCTAGTTATGGATCACATTGTCTTTATGCCATACATTCACTGCAGTTAACTTGTTAAACGCGATCTCTTCGTAGTTCCATTAACCATTGAAGTATTTTGGGGCTTTGGATTCTTTCGTGGTCGATTAATGGATTGACAAGAATTTCTTCTATTCATTGGTTTTAAAGGCACTCGCAACGGGACTCGGGTAACATGTTTACGGTCACGCTGATTTAATTATTTGAAAATTTGGAAGGTGATGAGTGCCGTTAGGCACTCGTCATCTTCCAAGTTATTGTGTGTTCTAAAGTATATCTCTGGTTTCAGATATTCAGCTATAAAAAATGATACTAATTTTTGACGCTCAATAACAAGTAAACTTTTAGTTCTATCTAAGATATCCATATTTTTATATTCATTTGAAGAGTTGCTAATTTATATTGCCACCAAGTCTCCACGATTGACAGTAGGGTCTTTGGTGGGGAAGTGTATGTCGTGGTCTGCGGGAAGACGAGTACTCAGCACCAGATGGGATAACGCGCGGTCTCCTTTCTCTTTTTTTCGGGACGACGGTCCTGCTAGCGGCTCTTTGGAGGGGAAGATATGTTGTAGGAGGACTTGGGACTAAGGCTGGAGAAAGATGTAGCGTTGTCAGTGATGACGTTCTATGCCCATACAAGCGGTAAGTGGGTTCGTCGCTGCTGGATATGCTTTACTCATCCATTTCTTTTGTGTATGACACTTCTGCTATTGTGCCCCATACCAATCTACTCTATATGTATACTGTATTTTCGAAAAACTTTTGCGCGCAAAAACGTTTTACCGAGCTTTTCTTCTCTTCTGATTCGTCAACAGCGGTTCCTTTCTTTTCCATAAATTTCTATTGTTCTTCATTTTGCTTTAGTTCTTTCACTTTACATTTAATCTTCGTGCTGAAAGAATTCCAAAAGCAAGATAGTAAATGTAAACAGCTTTAAGTGATAATTAACTACAATCGAATGTTAAACTATCATTTCTTGCATGTATCAGAATGCTCTTGCTGAAATGAAGTGCAAACGCCGATACTATTTTCTTGCAGTGTATCTTCTCGCAGTGCTGCTTATGTCGAGTTACTTTCCTCCTTAATCATTCCTATA
>JNDT01001423.1:0-22818 GCA_000697055.1 Saksenaea vasiformis B4078
TGTCTCCTCAACATCGTCTCAACAGGACACCTCTTCCTCTGGGCTTTCTCTGGGCGCCATCGACCGGGATCTCGTGGATGAAGTCTTCAAACGCTTCAACAAAACGTCTTCTCCTGGCTTCGACGGCATCCCTTACAAGGTTTGGCTTTTATTTCCTTGTCTACGATACTGGCTCCTCTGCATCTTTCAGCGATGCTATCATCTCGCTTGGATTCCGCGCCATTGGAAGCTTTCACACACGATCCTGCTCTACAAAAAGGATGATCCTGCGTGCGCTTCTAATTGGCGCCCTATTGCATTGCAAAACTCGGCTGCTAAGCTCTATTCCGCCGTCGTTGACCGCTTACTGCGAAATATTTTGGAGACAATTCCGCATAATCAAAAAGGATTCATGCCACTGCCTGGCTGTATTGAGCACGACTACTATCTGCATGCGATCATTCGTAACTCACGCCGCAAAAAGCTACCGCTATACATCTGCTCCTATGATCTCAAAGACGCTTTCGGCAGCGTGTCTCATACTCGAATCAAGGAATCGCTCGTATACACTGGATTGAACGGACAAGCCATCGCCATCATTATGAGTCTCTACGATTCCATTGGGTGTTGGGTCCAATCGACAGCAGGACCTTCTGATATCATCGATCTCAAACGTGGAACCAAGCAAAAGGATCCCGCTTCACCTATGATATTTACGTTGTGTCTCTTGGAGCTAACCCATCGTCTCAATCGCCTCCAGCCTCTGATGCAGCAGCATCAACACAACCATCTGCTACTTGCGGACGATTTGACGATTTTTTCTCATGATCCTGCTCACTTTCGGCAATTACATAGTGCCGTGGTCACTTTCGCGGAACAGACTGGATTGGCGATCAACGCACACAAAACGTGCTTCTCTGCTACTCTCCCTAAGGGAGATATGCGTCGACGCGAGGATACCAATATGCATCTTCACTATCGTGGCACTCGTATCCCCCGCATTAGCTTGCTAGACGATTGGAGATATCTCGGCAATTCCGTCGGACACCAGTACAATGGCATCTATCGCAGCTTCCGAGAACTACTCTCAGAAATCAAGACACAAGCAGGCAAGGTTGCTGACTCTGGATTGCATATTTTCCAGAAACATCATACCCTCAAAACCTTTGTCCTGCCGCAGCTCGACTATTACATTCGCCTGAATGGACTGGGTAATCACCAAGTCCAGGAACTTGGTCAAGTCCTACGCAATGCTATGCGTCGCTACCTCAAGCTTCCGTCCAGCGCGAGTCTTGCTCTCTTCCACTTGCCTGTTGACAAAGGCGGCTTGGGTTTTTATGAACCCAAGGATTGGGCTGCAAGCACACAGTTGGTTCACATTGTCGGTTTGCTTAACTCCAAGGACGCAGCAGTACGTTACATGATTCGCTCTGAGATTGGGACGCTTCTCGAACAACGCTGCCATCACCCGGATACCTTGGATCCGGCCAACCTTCCACTGACCAACTGTACCGACCAGCATATTCTCACTTACCTATCTGGCGGTTACAAACATTTAAAACGCCGCGTGTATCGAGACACTGCCGACCCATCAGCACAGGTAGTTGCAGCTATCAAGCACATTGGCTGTACCGTGACCTTACACGATGATGGTGTCTTTGGGATATCGGATAATCTCAACTCTCGGTCAAACAGCTCTAGCGGTCGCCGCCGTATTACACAAGTCGACCGCCTCAAACGTGTCTGCCAGGAGCACCTCTTGCAACGGTGGCAACAACAAGCCGTTCAGGGCCAAGCGTGCCCTACTCTACAACACCCAGCAGCGAATTCTTGGATCCGAACCGATGATTTATATCCCTCGGCCTACCGCTGTACTGTAAAAGCACGCTTGGACCTACTACCGACAAACGCCAACAAAGCTCTTTGGGGTCTACAACGGGATAATCACTGCCGCCGCTGCCGCCAACACGAAGATATCCATCACATTCTCTGCTTCTGTGGTGACTTACACTCCAAACGTCTACAGACAGAACGACATAATAAGGTCCTGAACCGGATAGTCTCAGCAGCACGATTCAACAATCCCACGGCAACTATTGCACTTAATCAATCACCGCCACTTCTTGCTGATACTCGCGTACGACCTGATCTAATCATACTTGATGCAGCGAAAAAGACCGTCAGTATTTACGATGTTGTTATCACAGCACAATCTTCTTCTAATTCTACTGGGCAACTCACCTGTCTCGCACGTTCCCGCCAACGAAAAGTGGCAAAATACAACGACATCCGCCAACAATACGAAAATCTTGGATATACAGTCCATCTCGATGGTCTTGCTTTTGGTGATGTTGGTGGAACGGATGATCACAATTACCGCAATCTATCTCGCTTCGGCTGCCGACCCACCTACACTCGTCGCCTGCACCAATGGATCATCAACGACATTCTTCGGTTCCAATGATCATTATGCCCGCATTACGCCCTGATGAGTCATGCACTATGATACACTGCACTAAACTACAGTTTATTGAACGTCTTCTAACTCTACCCTAGATAAATCCTGCGCTGAGGAAAGTTTGAATATGCCCTGTTTATAAAAAAGGGTTTCACCTCTTTGAGATTGATCCTCCAGCAGACGCAAGATTGATTTGAATAGCATCAAGAGCATCCATGATCAATAAATAAGATGGTACTCGATGCCATTTCACCCACCGTGGAAGGTGATCCTGTCTTTGCGGCGGAGGCCGTACCCGCACCTTAACACCAATGGGATCAGTGTGAAGATGATTACTACAGACGATATGAAGTAATGTAACATCTGGCAAGCTATCATGAAAAGTGAATGATGCTGAATGCGGTGATGTTTGCTTATTTAGGTGATGAATAAAAGCTATACATACAGTCAGAGGCCATGCAGGCTAAACAACAGACAAAATGACATGAGTACTGCTGCACATGCAATGAATTGGTATCTTACCAGGAATTTCTTGTCAGAAAAAAAGTCAAAGAAAGAAAAGAAAAGGGAAAGGGGTGGAAATACCAGCGTTATCCTTAAATACGCATCAAATGCCGTTACCTGTATTATCTTTTATGCGACACGAACACAACATGAAAGAACGCGGCTCCCAAGTCGTGGCTTCTTATCTCTGCAAAAAGGAATACTTCAAATCGCAATGCTAATCTACATTGCAACGCCAAATAATCCCAAGCCGACAGAGAGTGTACAAAAAATCCAATAATTACAATCATTTGACAGTGTTACGATCGCGCAGACAGCTCTCGTTCCCGTGACATATCTGTGAAATACAACCACACGTACAGACTTGCATGGAGGATCATCATCATATATGTGACCCAGCTAATGCTGTCCAATGACGTACTGGATGCGCTATCGATGATTGCGACTTTAATGCTACCATCAAAGGATTTATATATTCCTGGTACTACGTTTTCACCACCTCTCCCTAACTCTCGTCCATAAAAATACGGACAAATGGAGTATTAGATTAAGCTACAGGCAAAGGGTAACATGTTCACCCAGAAATAAAAAAAAAGCACAGTATCATTGAAACGATTGGACACCAAAGGTGGGGCCAATTGCTGACCAACTAAGTAAAAGTCGCATTCTGGAACGCTCCATTGTCGTCTGCAAAATAGCTCTGTAGCTCACCCGAGGAAGGATCTGAGAGGGAAGATAATAGGGCAAAGAGATCGGAAGCAGCATGGAACAGGTAGAGTCTTGGGCAGGACGTTTTCTGAATGGCAACATACTTGCTTTGCAGAACTTAAGCAGACATCGACCCGGGTCTTAACATACATCCTTAATAAGGCTTCCTATAGCTTCCTACCTTAAAGTTTGTTACACTACTAGATGTCGCACATTTAGCGTGTAATGTGCTGTACGTTGGTGCATATGCACAGTGTACTATTATTCTGTTGAGCAATAAATGTTCGGCTCTTCAAGTATACTAAAGAGCTTAATACCTTTGAAGACCTAAAAAGCAAGGATAGTAATAGTGATAGTTGCTTGTCGATGGGCCATACTAGTTTTGTATCAAGATGTAGCATAGTGCTGGAAAAAAAGATATAATCATGACATGTATCCAATGAACGGCGGACATCTGATTCGCAGCGAAGACATGTAAACCTTGCGAGCACGCAAGATTAATGCTGTCGGAGCAAGTCGGTGATATCTTTCAGTAGCCACCAGAAATGCGTAAAAATTAGGTATTTTATCAGCAAGGATATCTATCGATTCTACAATATATTGTCTATCTCATTTAACAAATTACACGGTAAAAAAAACACACTCTGTCCTAATTAGATGAACTATACCACTTATGTAGACCTAAGGCGGTTGTCATGCTGACGATGAGGGTGGCTCCAGCAATACTGAAACCATCTGGATACTCATGGAGGATAAAGATACCAAACAAAAATGCAAATACAACATCATTCATGCGCATCAACGTTCCTAAATGAACGATGAATTAGCATACAAACGATACAATGGTTATGATCTTTTCATCTTACCGGGACCAGCGGGAGCAAGTTGCAGCCTAAAATCCTCAACGATTAGCTTCGCTAGTTTCTTCCAATGTGGTATGCTTACCCCAAGTTAAGTAAGCACTGTCCGATAAATGCGCAAATGCCCACAAGTAGGAGGACAGTATACTCTCGCCATCCACTGGGAGCAACGACATCTTGGAACGCAAACATGCCAACTACGCTGACCAAAGTAGATAGAACACCAAAGTAGACAACGTGCACCATAAAATGGGCACCTTTACCGATCTTTCGGACTAATGGCATAAAATCGATCAACGGAAATTCTAGCAGCAACTAGTTGACGTGCAGAACTTACCTGTGACATAAGCAATGGCCGACATCATAGCACCCAGAAGTGCTGCAGCGATAGCAAGCAATCGCTGTACGCTGTTGGCTGAACCATTGCCGTCACCATTGCCAAAAAGGAAATGAGGTTTAGACACAAGTACCACTCCTACCATGCAGAGGACCGAGCAAACTCCATCAAACAACGTGAACGCCTCGCCAAGAGCGACAGCGGCAAGAATAGCCGTGAACATCGGACTCAGAAAGAAGACAACTGTACTCAGAATCAGTAATTGATACATACATACTCATTAGATTCAGCACCTGTTGCATCGGCCAGTGGGAGTTGTGTAATACTATAGAAGAAAAACGCCAGCCCAACAGAACCAATGAACCCACGGAAAGTGAGCCACTTGCGCACAGCAGGTCGGCCCAGAGGATTCACGTTAAGTATAGCACATCCTATTAAGCCAAACACGGTCTGCGCAAGCGAGCGGGCGAACACTATTTCAAAAGAAGGGAAATTCGCAGCGCCGATTTTGACAAAAAGTGACATTGAGGAAAATCCAAGAGCGGACAGCGCCATGAGCAACAAGCCCATAATCTCTTTTCGTCGCTGGTTCGGAGGGGCTTCCAGGGATGTCTGGATCAAGGGCGTGGTCTCATTCGCCATACTGATACTGGTGGGTTGATCTGGTGGATTTGTCATTGTCGTACCCAAAAGAAAGCGCTAAGAGTCTCGGGGCGGCGTGTATGAAATGGCGGAGACCGAATCAGCGAACCTGACCGATCGCCAGAGTTGGCTATTGGGCCTCCACGTATAGATGCTGTGAAGGGAATACTGGATTTAGAATAAATGTCTGCATCAAATAAATATAACATTACGCTCAAGTCAAAGAGCATCTTTCGCTGGAAATTTATGCGTTGTTGCGGTGAGAAGTGGTCCATTTTGCGTCAATCCAAGGAATAGTTCGCACCTAAGCAACCCCATTTTTGCATTAAAGCGCCTCAGTAATCGTTTTTTAGTATCCTTTCGGAAAACAGTGAAAAGGTTTTAAGATAAGCATAGGTTCCACCCAAGATGATCCATACTTAAAGGAGCTTACGAATTTCCTTTTTATTTTTCTTTGGCTTTGTGTACCTATAACATCCCCGGTAAGGATGTCAATTTATATACATACACAATTATTCATGTCGTTTTTGTCTATCGTTTAGCCTGCATGCCCTCTGTCCCAAACCATCCGCTGTAGTGGAGCCCTCGTTTGCCACCAGGTAAGAAAGTATTATCGCAAATTGCGTTATCCAAGTTCCACAGCAGAACCTCGCCACACGTTTGCATCGCTTCAAGTCCTCTGCACAGCGTACTTCTTACCACTGGCCCTCGTCGTGAGGATCCCCTCACGCTGGTCCCAGCGGACTTAGGTGCGGCCTTGGCCCAGGCTTTTTGGCCTGATTACCCCTCGCGGGTAGGTAGAAAGACATCAAAAAATCTTTCATTTACTAACCGTGAACGATTTTTTATGTTTCTCCAACAAATTATGCGTCCACCGAGGGCCAACCTGATGTAAGTACAGTATTAAAAAAACCAAAAGTCACCGTTCCCTTAGGTACGCATCACATTTCATTTTATCTGGGACGTCTTTTGTGTGAAACAAATTAATTCTATCACTGATACAACCTTTGTAGGAGGCAAAGAAATTCTGTCATTAAGGCATCCTTTGCATGTGACAAGATAATCAATCGCTGACACATCCTTTGCATGAGACAAAATAATCCTATCTCTGGCATATCCTCTGTCTCAGATAATGAGAAGTTATCAAGGATACCGGCGTAACATTGAAAAGTACGGCGTGCAGATCATGGCATTAAATGAACATAGAAGACATGCGTCAAAGCTCAAAATTCATCTGGAAGTTACTCCAAATAAACTTTTAGCTATTCATCTTGAGTATCAACAGCTTTTTGTAAGTAGGATGTGAACGCCAGTAGTTTCCACGTACTCACACCTGGAAGGACACATCTTATTGATGTAGGCACTTCATTTTTATTAGTACCCTTTACCGAATTGTTAGGTGTTATAGAAGAAATATACATTTGAAATATAATTGGTTTATTTAACAAGAACATTGCGACGACAATGAACATAACAGGGACGAAAGAACAGGGTAAGGTTATTATCTTCCTTACTGCTTACTGGATGGCAACCTACACTATTGAAGGAATGAAATTTGTGCCGAGATAAGATAAAGTATGTATTCTTAATATCACTCGTTAGACACGTCAAAAAAGTATATGGCAGATAAATCCAGTGATTGCAAGGCAGCCCTTGAATTCTCCGCTCCGCCGATTTTGACAGCCTGAGGAGGCAACACCCTATTCAATCCTTCCTTAGCGCAAACTTAGGCTCTCCGCAGAAAGAAATTATATCCATTAATGTAAAATTTCTCCGATAAACGGTAATTCCAGACGAGGGACCGCTCTACCCCAACGAATCATCAAAATGTCATGCAAAAAAAATTGTAACACAAAGACTCAAAATATCTACGAGAGAATTGCTAAGCCCAAGTCTGACGCCAACGGAAAGCCAAAACAGCATTACAAGATGATACAGAGACAGCGATTGATTAATAAGGATACACGAAAATAGCAACGTAATGTCGCTTGTACAGCGCCAAAAAAAACATAATCAAATAGGAAATATTTCCAATGCATTTACGCCGATCCTAGCACCACGTTGTGGCTAGGCTTTGCCATTGAATGGCGGCAAAACGGTAGTAAAGCAGTACGCGCGTTAGAATAACATAAAAAAGGTGTAGAATACAATCCATGGAAAGTGTAGAAGTGTAGCTCTGCGCGACTACCGTAATAGGCTGCTCTATGGCAGCCTGTTGAGGCAAATACCGAGACACCGGGATACATCAGGAAAAGAAGCCAGCTCAATAAGATTGCGAGCTCGCTTAATCACACAGTCATTACAGACCAAATAGTATAATTAGAATACCTTACAATGCAACGGGTTCAGTGATTGTGTTCTAGACGTTGGACCCCTCTGGGAAACCGTAATGGAAAGAGAAGCCTGAAAGATGAACAAAATTATACAATTGAAAATCTATCGCAACTTCTATCGCAATAAACGGACAGAAGACTTTCTGCAGTTGCTCAAAGCTCAATGGGTCAAACGTTTGATTCTGATGAAAACTTCAGTCCCGGAGTATCGTCTCCTCTTT
Source organism: Saksenaea vasiformis B4078 (assembly GCA_000697055.1). Classification (NCBI taxonomy): domain Eukaryota; kingdom Fungi; phylum Mucoromycota; class Mucoromycetes; order Mucorales; family Saksenaeaceae; genus Saksenaea; species Saksenaea vasiformis. Next base: position 8,043 of record JNDT01001423.1, read on the forward strand.
CTGTAATCACATTGGCAGGTGCTGTATTAATACAAAGGCGACAGGTATCATGTAACCTGAGGAGGTCTTGTCATACAGTCAGTTTTTTTAGGGATGTCTTTTTACGCTGTGATGGATCGGAGCACTAGCGTAACTTTGTGCTGCGTTAATTAGTTCTTATTTTTAGGTCACTGCTTTGGTCAATTGACATGATCATCAATTTGTAACTACGCCCCTTTTTTATAGTTGGAATGAACACACATCATATATGCCTGTGTGATTGGTATATTTGAAAAGGTTGATTATCCGATGTTTTAACATTTTGTTCATGGAAAAAGTGCGGTGCAACGATATTCCCGTAAATGTAGTACTGTCGTCTGATTCGACATGTCTGCACCAATTCCAAGATACATAGTTTAGCCCAGGATCTCGGAGCGGGAAACAGCAAGTGAAAATCATTCTTAATACATAAAGAGAAGTTCTAATACTACTACAGGATAGCGGGAAGGGTCTGCAAATTTCACCTTAGCACCATCCAAAAGGATCAAACGATTCCAAAAGGGATATTCGTTTCAAAGAAGCTTCGCGAAATTAAAGTTGTGATATTGCCTTCTTCTCAGACAGCCGCTTTAGGCGTAATAGTAAGTAGACATCGCATTAGCAGATAAAATGAGAAGTGATGCCAGCTTTAATTTATTGCGATTGAGATAAGTTAACTTATTGCGGTGAGTTGATTATGCTTAATGACGGGGAGGTTTGATATCGCAAATGTTACCCTTGGGGTCGTTCACACACTTGTTAGTAAAGAGGTTGCAGCACTTTTCGCCAGGGCAATCATCGTTGGTGGTGCACTCAGGCTTGGTGGTAGGCTTGGGCTTACCGGAGGTGAGGGTAGTGGAGGTTGGGGGCTTGATATCACAGATGTTACCCTTGGGGTCGTTCACACACTTGTTGGTGAAGAGGTTGCAGCATTTTTCGCCAGGGCAGTCATCATTGGTGGTGCACTCAGGCTTGGTGGTAGGCTTGGGCTTACCAGAGGTGGTGGTAGTAGAGGTTGGGGGCTTGATATCACAGATGTTACCCTTGGGGTCGTCCACACACTTGTTGGTGAAGAGGTTGCAGCACTTTTCACCAGGGCAGTCATCGTTGGTGGTGCACTCAGGCTTGGTAGTAGGCTGGGGCTTACCGGAGGTGGTGATAGTAGAGGTTGGGGGCTTGATATCACAGATGTTACCCTTGGGGTCGTCCACACACTTGTTGGTGAAGAGGTTGCAGCACTTTTCACCAGGGCAGTCATCGTTGGTGGTGCACTCAGGCTTGGTAGTAGGCTGGGGCTTACCGGAGGTGGTGATAGTAGAGGTTGGGGGCTTGATATCACAGATGTTACCCTTGGGGTCGTCCACACACTTGTTGGTGAAGAGGTTGCAGCACTTTTCACCAGGGCAGTCATCGTTGGTGGTGCACTCAGGCTTGGTAGTAGGCTGGGGCTTACCGGAGGTGGTGATAGTAGAGGTTGGGGGCTTGATATCACAGATGTTACCCTTGGGGTCGTCCACACACTTGTTGGTGAAGAGGTTGCAGCACTTTTCACCAGGGCAGTCATCGTTGGTGGTGCACTCAGGCTTGGTAGTAGGCTGGGGCTTACCGGAGGTGGTGATAGTAGAGGTTGGGGGCTTGATATCACAGATGTTACCCTTGGGGTCGTCCACACACTTGTTGGTGAAGAGGTTGCAGCACTTTTCACCAGGGCAATCATCATTGGTGGTGCACTCGGGCTTGGGTTGGGGCTTTCCAGAAGGTGCACTATGTTTACTTAATGTTAGTGCTACAACTGCAAGCAAGAGCAAAACTTACCTCACACACAAGGTTTGACCAACGGCCAAATTAGTGCAGTCGGCGTTGACTAGTGTTGATATAATTTAGTGCTGATAGCTCCAGTGGACTATATTACAATCCTGCACTTACTGGAAGGGTTCCATTGCTTCAACTGCTCAAAGGTAACGTGATAGGTATTACCAATGGCCCAGCACTAGGGAAATCAGGGTAAGCGGAAGGAGCTAAATAAGCATATTGATCTTACGCTATCACCGGACTTGACAACATAGGTCTTGTCGCACTTAGTGGCAGGGGCAGCAAGGGCCATGCCAGCAACGGCAGCGAGAGAGAGTGCGGTGAGGATCTGCATGACGGTTAGAGAAGGGAAATGAATGGAACTGATAGGGATAAAAGAGCGATCGACGTGAAGGTCCTTTTATACTCATTGCATTGTACACAAAAACAACTTTGTACGTCCGAGACACGGCTTTCTGGGAACCTTCTGAAGGCTGAGAACAAGATATTATACGCGTTCATGCAATTTTGTCACGGCCAAAAATAGATAGCGATAGTTGAAACTCAGCGAACATAACGCAATGTGGTGCGATGACACTCAATCGGACTTCTGGATTCACAAATTTTCGTTTTTAGCAAACTAACATGTCAGGCGTAGACTGATTTTAGTACTTTTATTATTTTTACCCCCAGGGTTCAATGAACCCTTTTTACACATTTCTAGAGACACGAACGCAGTCTCTACACCGGGGTTAGTTACTGGGCCAACGTGATTTTCCCAGCCTCTCTACCTTCTAGTTTTTTCTCTGCTTATGAACTAATGGGCAACAGGCAAAAGCGCAATTGCGTAATGCTTTTCAGCAGAGTGTGAGTGACGTGCGTTCTATTAAAAGCATGATGTAAAAGTAGGAATCAGTTGTCGTTTATAGTAAAAAAGAAAAAAGGCAATATTGGGAATCCTAACCTTTGTGTCCAAGAACAAACCACACAAATTGAAAGCTGAGTATCACTTGAACTGTAACAACAGGACGCATTCCACGTGCAACCCCTTACTTCACACTCCTAAATCTTTCATCCTTCCGTTTTGTGGCAAAAGGTATGCGCGACACAGAGTATGGCACAAGATCCCAACATCAGTATAGTATTAGTTACCTGTGCTAAAAAATAAATGACCGGCAAAGTGATCTGTGCGTCGACGATCCAGAGGTAGATGGTATCTGCGTTTTTCAATATAGCTAGTGATGTCAAATCACCCTGATCAAGTGTCTCTCCTTGCCTTTTGGCACTTCATCATCAGCTTTCTCTTGTTTCCTCCCTCTTTTCCTCTCTCTATTCCTTTTTCGTTTTCTTTTTCTTTTTCGTTTTTTTTTCAATCTTATCTTTCGTTGGTTGATTATCTGATGATCAAATCTAAGGCTCCTACTCGTTGCAAACAATTCCGGCCTGTAGAATCTGGGGAAAATAGTAACAAACGGTTGTACCGCCACGTGGTACCACCGCCGCAAAGCGATCCTTCTGACGAAAATTACCTGCCATCCTACATGCGCACAACAACGGCATCTCGATATAGAGTTCAAGTCAGACAACAGCAACAAGCAATGCGTGCCTCGGTAGAGTAAACTCGATTTCTGCTTCTTTTTGAATTCATTTTATTACGCAGAAACATAAGTTCATGCGCCCTGACTTCTTTGTGTCTCTTGCCGAACAAGCGTTACGATTTGGTCAACAACTGCGTGATTTTTGGTAAGTAGAATTTTGTTTCTCGCTCGTCTTTGTTACTAAAACGCAAGATTGACAGATTCTTTGTGAATAATTCTTCGTTGCATTTGTATTTACGATCGCACATCCAATATTTGCCATTTATGCACTTTCATGCACCTCCTTGATTTTTACACTGCATCAACAAGTCAAAAAATTTATAACAGCTACTGTATACTGAGTTTTTGTGTTCAATAGAAATTGGGGAATGGAGAGAGTATGTGCAATTTATATCTATTTTGACAACACCGAACTTCAAGTGCTTGTCTTAGAGTCTACATCAATGGGAAGGCATAACATTCTGCATCAATGATTTTTGTAACACCGTCTAAGATTTGAAAGTTCTGTTGAGTCTATTATCAACCACGAAGAAACAAAGAAAAAAGAAAAGAGGAGAGAACTATACGAAATAGGCTGAAGTGCGTAACACACTTAAGGTAGGTATATTCTCATGACCACTCTAACTGCAGGAAGCGCCTTTTTCCACAGCACAGACTATATCTGAAAATTACTCATAGGGCTTGTGAGCCTGGGAAGGCCAAGAGAGGTTCTAAAAGGCTACATTGCTAACCCCCTCCTACAGTGAGGTCCAAAATTAAATATGACCTTGTCACAGGCCTAAAATTCTGTTTCTGCTAGCTTTCTTCCCATACGAAGGCAAGTAATAATTGCAATAGCTGCAGTGGCTACACGTATATTGACTCGTGTATTGGAAGCAACATGATAGTGACACTGAGCAAGATATGATCAGTTGCTAAAAGATACTAAAAGGTATTAAAAGGTGCTAACAGGAGATAGATCTTTATGTTCAATTATTGTGTTTTCGCTCATTGGTGATGCTTAATAACTTCTTCATGGATAACGTAGCGATTTATTGACTTCTCTGTCTACACCGTATCAGAATCTCCAAACAATAACATTTGTGGCGTCTAACCAGCGTTACCACCCGTCCGAGCTGCCACGAAGTCTGTGATGAACTTCTCAATCTCGTCCCACGCGAACGAGCTCGACATTGATCCATGCAACGGATCAACGTGCAGTCGCATCCAAGAGGATGACTGCCCAAACCGGCTCCATGAGCTGCGATGCTTGCCGACTCGTCGTTGGTAAGTTTTGCTAATCTGTACAGCATCTGAAAATATCAAAATCCAGTTAGCATCTGCTTACAAAATACAGTTATATTACCATCATTGCGACAAGACAGATAGTTTGGCGAGGGATGAGTTCTGGAGCAGGCGCCAACCGAGGTTGGCCACCGTTGCGGTTGAACAACATGAACTCGGTACAATTCGCAACGTAGCTGTTGAAGAACAGTCTTCCATTGTTACTATACGACTCGCGAACAATCCTAAGTACGATGGATTAGTTCAATCGCAAAAATTTATATTCTAGGTATGATGCTCGCTTGCGATGATGCAAAAGATACTTGTACATATCAATCCTTGTTCTCGTGTTTTCAGCCGGAAAGTCTTCAATGGGAAATTTATACGTTTTTATCCATTGAAGGACAGCTTGGTGAAGTGAAGTTTTTCTTCGCTGGTCACTCTGAGGTACTACAGCATCATGCTAGCTAATGGTTATACTTGGGATGCAGTCATAGAAGTCATAAATTTACGACCTGGACATTTGGACGATTTGGACGAGGAAGAAGCAGAGGGAGAAATAGGACGTCGAATTCGTCCTACTTCCGTGAGTCAAATCGTGAATTGAACTCACGTTCGGGGGAATACCAAGTTTTACACACAACGAATTCAGATTTATGCAAGAGATTTACGACCACTTGTGCGGCAATGTTGGTCCGCTGCCTATGACAAAGAAGGCATTAAAGAAGCAAACACAGGAGTATTACCCCTTTCTATTATCAATGCTGGATGATCTTGAAAATGTTCCCCGTGCTGTTCCAATCGCACAACCTACCGAACGTCCCAGCCGCCGATGGACATCAAGGCGTGTCGACAATCTCACTCAGAAATGGGCCTTTCAATGACCGAACGTAGACGTTTGGAGGCTGAGACTATCCAGATCATCATACAAGATCGGGATTTAACAGGAGTCTTCCCATCGTTAGCCGTCAACTTTGCTGTCTATCTGACGCCTAAGGTCCGTCGAACAAGAGAAAAGATCTGCAACGGTACCTTTCGACCCAAGAAGTTCCTACAACGTCGAGGTCCCAATCGTCTGTATCATGCGATACCACAGCATTTTTCCACACAGCGATACATTGACATGGACACCCGAGCTCTTCATGAGTTACTGCTATGGGCTACTAGAGACAATCCGGCTGCGCACTGACTGATTGACTCGAGACATGGCTTTCACGTTAACAGGATCAGGTGGTGGACAGAAACATTCAACTTCTCCAGACTCCGAGGCGACCAGGAGCCTGGCTCTGAAGACGAAGATCAAGCTAGACGTCAAAAGTGGTTCAAGTGCCATATCAGCACGGACGGAATTGGCACAAGCGTACTGTATATAACAACCAAACGGCCAAAACGCGAGCCGTTGAACCCAACCAACGCACCTATTGGCCCTGATACGCGGGTGATTGGGGCAGACCCAGGAGTGACGGATTTGGCAGTTACAACCAATGCTTGTGCTGGTCGGGAGGTCGTCCCCAGACAGAACCTGCATATATCTGCGAAGAAACGGTACGAACTCGCCTTCCGCAACAAAATTTCCTCGCGTCGCCGCATGCATCATATTTACAAACCCGGCACACGGGAGATCCAGCCACGGATTACCACATCAAAGACGGCGGACCATCAAGTGTTTGTGGAGAGCGTGCCCTCCATCTTTCCGCGCCTCGAGCGTCCTTTCCATTTTATACGGAAGAACGAACGTTGCGCTGGACAACCTACCGTTGGTTACAGCGGGCACCTTCATAAACTATGTATGCGCGTGAGGGGCGATACGAAAAGGAGAGAAGGCATCGCTGTGGGATATGGAAGTGCGAAATTCAGTCATACGCAGGTGGGACATCGACCAGTCCCTGTCAAGGCTTTTCGCCGCAAACTCTCGCAATACGTCACGATGGTCTTTATCAATGAATTCAGGACCAGGCAAGAGTGCTCTAAACCTTTGCAGGCGTGGTCAGCATACAGGACAGATTCAGCAAAGTATGTTCTCTGTACATGCGGAAACAGATCTTCTTGACGGGCCGGGATCAGCCCTCCACGCTGTGAAACATTGCACAATCTGGAATAGGGACATGGACGCCTCAAGGGACATCCTCCATATCTTCTGGCACATATGCGAGAACGACGTGCCAGGCTGTTTGAATTCGAAAAGCAAGCATAGAAAGCCACTGGGGTGGGTGTCCTCGGAGACGGCCCGCCCCATGCTTACATCTTCGGGTATGTACTCTCATATATGTAATTCCTTTGGATTGCCTTTTGGTCCTTCGTGGCGGTTGAGTAGCTCTTTGACCGCTGCAAAGGGCTGTAAGGCAAGTAATGGAGGCAAAATCCAGAATAGGTCACTAATGCTAGTTTTCTTTTTCAGATGTATGGAGATATAATTCATAGATACTGTGTTTGGAATAAGCGTTTGCGTCAGCTATATGCCCTTTTGCGCTCAACCCCAATCAAAAAGTTGCCGGAACGAAGCCCGAAGGGCGTGGTCGCCCTCCCCGAACTGGTCCAAACAAAATTCTTCTGTTTTCTTTTTATATGTAGCACGAAGCTCCTCCCAAATCCTGGCGAAAAAAGATGATGTGCGACGAAAGGTGTTAGAGGGAGGGGTAGACTGACAGAAATAAATTTATATCTAAGAATAAAAGCGTGGATTGAGGGGCCTAACCACATCCCAGGACGGAGTGAAGGCAACTTTCTGATTCTTCATGGACGCATAGTTTATCTAGAGTAGCATAAAAAGTTGTTCACTAAGCGCTAAGATCCGCTTGAACGCCATCAGGTTGATGACAGGATCTAAAAGTGCTGCTATTGACCCTCAGATGTACACATAGTGATCACCGGAATTATAATCAATACGACGAGTTCCATTACTTTTGAAGTCCTTATTTCTTTTGTTTCCCCATTGAAGGTGGTGCCACCCCGTTTGGCGCTCGTCTTGCTTTGCATGAAAATTATGATCACAAGGATAACACCACTGGTAATAGCTGGATGGGTTGGTCTATCTGTACCAAGACTCGTTGTATCGTATGTGCCTGATCAGCCCACTACCTTCCACTGTCTCTGCTAGCAATCAGAGGTGAGTAAGCTCTGCTTCAAGATACATTCGACTAATGTCCTTCAATAGTCGGGACATGTATGGTGGTGGCTGTTCAAGCTCATTTAGTCGCTGGTTATTTGCCGTCTTGTTCTTCATTAAACTCGTTTGCTAATCTATCATAAGCAATCCCAGCGCATTGATGCTTTTTATATCGAGTATCTGAAGCTGCTATTGGTTGAACGTTTTGACACGCCTACAACGTGGTGTTGTGAGTACATACAAACAAACCCCTGTAGTTACTCCAAGAACTGTAGGAGCCGTCTGATCAGGAATTATTAGATGTGCTAGAGACTTTCTCTCACGGGCGGGTATGTGCGATTGCGCTAGGTTCATCTAGGTAACACACTTTGATCATGCTTGCTGTCTCTTATAGAGTACTCCTAAAATCCTGCAAAATGTCCTCGTCCGGAAGGAGTATATGCCAAAACGGTCAGGTAAGTATTGTGCTGAACTTCTGCAACTGTTCCGATACCCCCTGTGTATTAGCCTATAGCCACATGTAGGCACCAAATCAATTGAGTGATATGAGCAAGTTAGCAGTATCTTTGAGCGAAGCTGCTGGCGTGTGGTCGGAAACGGATCTTGCAGAGTAATTAGGAGGCTTTTTTTCCCTTTATGAGACACGTCGAAAGGGAACAATCCTGACTTTTTCGTGGAGAAAGCGTGTTGCCCTACCTGTCCACAACCAATGATACATATCTCTGTCTGCTAATTCCTTGCTCGGATATTACCGATTCATCCGCACAAGGGCGCCCAAATCTAGAGAAAATTAAAGCTTTTTTTCTCCTTTTGCCATTTGCCTAATTCTCAATCTTTGCGCTAGACGAAGGATAAAGAAAAGAAATCACGCTTCTGATAACGATGTTCATTGATCATCATGACCACGTAGCTAAATGCTGTCCTCGTGTCTCCTCTCCGCTGAAGATATACCTTAACAGGAGATTTGTCACTATACATTTCAGCACGACGAAAGAATTAGTCCCACACGTTCTTATTTCCTTCCAGCGGCACTAATAATGAGTTATCTGGGATTGCGGCTAAAATAACGTGCGATGAGATGCAGCAGACAGGTTATTCTTGGGCACGATACCACGTAGAGCCTATCGTACTCCGCTGCTCGGATAATCATAGTCCACTGAGAAATATCGGAACTTGTACTACAACTTCGCACCGTCTTCGATTCGTTTCGAAGCGTACAATCGAAAAAGCTTATTTATCTGCTGTTACATTTAACTGCTGATTAATTGTATTTTGTTGTACAGGGCTAATAAAACGGCATACTCTGTTGTCTTCCTTCTCCTATCTGCTAATTAGGACGATGTCTCAGTATAACATTGAAAGAGGTTATGTTTGATGTCTTGGTAATTTGCTTCGCTTTTGTGATCACAAGTGGCATATTCAGGTATTCACATACATCTGTACAAGACATTAAAAGCTGTAGGCAGATATTTGTCAGATGACTTTGTAATATACGCTTCCATCAAGTAATCAATTCTTGCATTGATTGGAATGGATATTGTGCCAAGAAGCAATGAGTTCTTCTACAATTCAGTGTTTCTTGAATTGGTTCATGGTGACAGTTTCCCTATGCCTAATCGAAGATCTTAAATGTACTTCAGATGACGGACGTAATGACCCCAGAAGCGCGGGATTATCCCTAGGGGTTAAGTGAAATGATGTCGAATTATCGTTCCATTTGCTAGCTATGATGCCCATCAGATATGCTTGGGAAGATATGCCAATACCCGAGATATGCACATCGAATTGCGTGATAGTTTCAAACTTTGATATCAGCAGATATATGGACTATGTATCGTCGTATAATCTGACGGTAAATGGGGACACGTTTTATAGAGTCTGCGTTGTCGCTGCAGGTGGGGAACGAAGTTCACTGAGTATTGTCGGTTAATTATTTTGCCTTTGTCACATCAGCCACAAAAATTGTCCAAAAAACAAATTTTTCGGGCTTCGACATTTCTCCCTCCTTGTCAGTTTTTGCCATGGTAATTAACGCTTGCAACCAAGACGAACACGATTATTGACCTTTGCACAGGTCAATTACCTTTTATTCGAGACGGCTTCCGGCTATGCGCTCTTTGAAAGACTGCAATCTGAAGAGATTGGCTCCAAGCTGGAAGAGGTGCAACAGACCGTGTTGGATCTTTCGAAGTTCGGCAAAATGGTGAAGCTCAAATCGTTTTCTCCCTTTAAGAACGCTGCAGATGCCTTGGAAAATGCAAATGACGTGTCAGAGGGTATTGTCAACGCATCTTTGAAGGCATTCTTGGAGATGAACCTTCCCAAGCCCAGCAAGAAGAGCAACGTTGTGCTTGGTGTTGGCGAAAAGAATTTGGCCGGTGCCATCAAGGGTGAGTGCGGTTACAACTGCAGCTCAGATGAGATTGTGCTTGAGTTGGTTCGTGGTATTCGCTTGTGGGCCGATAAGCTGTTGGCACAGTTGAAGGAGGGCGATTTGGAGAAAGCGCAACTCGGTCTCGGTCACAGCTACTCGCGTGCTAAGGTCAAATTCAACGTCAATCGTTCCGACAACATGATTATTCAGGCAATTGCTTTGCTGGATCAGATGGATAAGGATGTCAACACCTTTGCCATGCGTGTGAGGTAACGGCATTTGTAAGCCATTGTTTCACACTAATCGTACTGTAGAGAATGGTATGGCTGGCACTTCCCCGAACTTGTCAAGATCGTCAATGATAACTACAAATATGCTAAGCTTGTCAAGGTTATCCAGAACAAAGCAGAGTTGAACGAGGACAAACTGGAAGAATTAGCGGAAGTTGTGGATGGAGACGAAGCTATTGCCAAGCAGATTCTGGATGCTGCCCGTGCATCCATGGGTACTGATATCTCACCTGTCGACATGATCAACATTCAAAACTTTGCCGACCGTGTCATCAGCCTTGCCGAGTACCGTAAAAATTTGCATACCTACTTGATTACCAAGATGGGATATGTCGCACCCAACCTTGCAGCATTGATCGGTGAAGTTGTTGGTGCTAGATTGATCTCGCAAGCCGGCTCTTTGACCAACTTGTCGAAGTATCCTGCATCCACCCTTCAGATTCTTGGTGCTGAAAAGGCACTTTTCCGTGCTTTGAAGACCAAGGGTAATACACCCAAATACGGTTTGATCTATAACTCTTCCTTCATTGGTCGTGCCGGTATCAAAAACAAGGGCCGTATCTCTCGTTTCCTTGCTAACAAGTGTACTATTGCTTCCCGTATTGATTGCTTCAGCGGTAAGCGATATATTGGCTATATGAAGCGATTAGTCTAACATGTATCTAGATAAACCTACCGATAAATTTGGTCTGGCTCTGCGAGATCAAGTTGAAGAAAGATTGGCGTTCTATGACAACGGTGCACCTCCTGCCAAGAATGCCGATGTCATGAAGAAGGTGTTGGAAGGTCTTGACTTGGAGGATGAAGACGAAGAAGAGATTGCAGTTGCATCGGAAGAAGGTAAATAAGAGCATGCGTCGATTACGATTGTAACGGGAGACTTTGCAGCACCTAAGAAACGATCGGCTGATGAGATCGAAGACAAGTCCGAAGAAAAGGCTGCGAAGAAGGCAAAGAAGGAAAAGAAAGAAAAGAAGGAGAAGAAGGAGAAGAAGGAGAAGGAAGAGAAGAAGGACAAGAAGGACAAGAAGGAGAAGAAAGAGAAAAAAGACAAAAAGAAGAAGGATAAGCAATAAGTGATTGCAAGAAAGACACTTTATGGTGATACTGATATGTTCGGTATCGCAGTTCAGATTTTAAAGCTGTTTTATTGTCATTTTTTCACCTCTCTAAGATCTGGGGGAGGTTTGCCCTCAGCAGTGCAAAACAGCTAACTTTTTTTTCACATCTTGTAATAATACATGCATTTACTACCATTGCAAAGTCTCCTTACTCGTGAATAACCATAGTGGTACTGATCTGTGTTTGCAGACTTTCTAACTCAACGGGAAAGTTTCACCTGTGGATCCATGTCCAGCAATTGCAACGAGAGGAATAAAAGGCACTCGATTAGGTATAGGCACCGTGAACGAAACGGATATGAGAAGCTGCGACATTTCAGCAACTTCGCAGGAAAGTTTAATTATGTACTCTTCTTGCCTCGCAGCAATATATATTGAATATATTTTCTCTGCTGACGGAGCAGCTACTTCAGACAGACTCGGTTGGTCTCTATCTATTCCTTTTATGAAAGAGACCATGAAGGAAAATCAATAGCTCGGAATCCTGGTGCAGTCCACGTATGGACACAACGGTAACAGAGTATTTCGCGAAACCTTTTGGTTAGCGATATATCAACGCCGAGACCGATTGAGCATTACTTTTTTTCATCTTGCACTTTCACCTAGCACGCAAAATTAAGGCCCAAATTTCTGATCGACAGGCGCGAATTCGATAGTGATTAACAAGAAATCACTATACTAGGGCAAGAACAATGGGCGAAATAGCAAGCCCAAAAATCCATAAGCTCAGTTATCGTATCAGGATCTCAATAATGAGAGTAGCAAAAGGATCCTCTTGGATATATTAAACGTTTGTAGAGAAAAGACTAAGGATTTTAGACGTAATTTAATTTTGTAGCGGTTATTGATAGCTGAGACAGTCATTCAACGGCATTGGAATATTCAGGTACTGAGTCTTCGAATTAATTCCAGATCGCGGGGAATAACCGCAACTGTGACCCTGGCGCTGAGAATAAAGGTGAGATGACATGCCCTCACTATACAGTATTTCCAGCAATCAATGTCGTAACTATTCAAAATTAATGTCGCTGGCCAATCAAAATCGATTTCGTACCTTCAGAAATGAAAGTCATGTTAGCTGTTTCACCCTCCGTGCTCCTGGGGAAAAGGTCTCCAGATTTTTGGTATAGAAAGAAAAGATATGCTGGATAAGGTTCGGCAGTTCCAATGTTATTTGAAATCCAGTTTCATGAAGCGACGGCCAGTTACATCGTTGCTGCTATACTGAGCAAAAAAAGATCCTTTGCTGTCGTAGAAATCCCTGAGAAACACTAAGAGTAAGACGTTGCAGAAGATACAATGGATAAAAATGAACATGCTTGAACAATAAAACGTACAATATGATGCAGTGAAAGATGATACGTCAAAGAGAAATGTATCTCGGTGCAATCCACTACAAAACGGGCACCATATGACAAAGGTGGATATCGCAAGATAGATTTCGGGAGCAAGGATATAATTTGAAACGAGGGGCATTACAAGACTATGTACCGCTAAAAAATTCATTGTTTAAAGTGGCGCAAAAAAGCATGTGCAAGAAATAGGTACTGCTGAAATAAGGCGACTGCAACAGATGGCATAGCAAGAATCCATTGTGGAAGAAAAAAAAATCACTGTAAGGGGTAATGTAAAAAGGAACATATGCAAAATAATGTCATCGTAAACAAAGACACATCCACATGTGAACTCATGGCAAAAGGAAAAACGAATCCGCAAAAGAAGGATGGCAAGAAAAAGTATTGTAAGAATTGTGCAAGAAGAAATGTATGCATAAAGAGAAATCATAAAGAAATAGCATCGGAAGAGTACGCATTTCAGAAAGAAGTATTGAAAGATGATGCCGTACAAGAAAATGTATTTCAGTAAGACCCATTTCAAGAAACGCGCTGCAAGGATGTTGTATGTAAAAGGCTTCATTGCAACACACAGAGCGGCAAGACAACGTTGTGGAAAATCATTGCGAAAAACGTCCACTGTGATATATTCGCAAGAAAATCTAACAAAAGAAAAGGTATTGTTTGAAGACGTCGCATGAAAAGAAATACCGCAAGAAATATCTTAAAAGAAATTCATCCCCAAGGACTAGCTGTAAGAAGAATCGTTCTCAATAAGAAACGTACTTGAGAGGAAACATTCTCGAGAGACGACATCCTCAAGAACATCTTTCGGAAACAAGAAGACATTGCAAGAGAAAGGCAGTCCTGGGTGCGCAACTCTGCGTTGGTTATATGGAGTGAAATTAAATGATTTAAGATCGTGGCCTCTTCCTAGAGATACGGAGCGACATACAGCAAAAGCGAGTATGGCTTGCCTTCCAAAATTCGCGCTCAACTGACAACATCACAGCACTTCTGTTGACATCTCACACCGCCCCCTTATCACTGTCACGCTTCTGTCCTCATCTTTGACGATGATGCCCTTGTTTTATCACTTTTCAATAGAATAGGTATCCCATTTCCGACTTAGTTATAATATGTATAATTATGTCGAACACAAGAGATAAACGCGAGAAAGTTAACTACAAAATCCCATCTTGACAAAGTATGTCCACGAAACCCGTCTTCTTTTGTTATCCACTTGCTCTTAGCCTTTGATACATGGCTCAAAATAAACGTGTCCGTTGCTCACTATCAACCGATTCATTGATAGACAGACCTTATGCAGTCGACTTATATTTCAAGTTGTGTGTCCTTCATATATCACGCACCAACTCAACGACAGTTTGGTACCATTTCAGAAATCTTCCTTCGTAATTGGGTGTCTCTGGATGATCCTGAAGCTGATACAATGCAGTGCTACCTGCAGCAGTCAGTCCATGACACATGTTAAAGTTTATCACTTCGGGCTTCCATCGATATGACGCTGTGAATTGCTAGGGACAGTACTGCTTTCCTCTTATATTATACATTCAATTTTCCGGTTCCATCAAATTTTCTCTGCCAACTGCCATCTGGTGCTTGTGAATTATTTATTTATCTTCAAAAAAAAAGTTTTGTTCACAGGACAAAGTAGTAACACAAGTCGTGCTAAAAATGGCAGACAAAGGAAAAGAGAAAAAAGACGCATCGGTATTTTAAAAAATTGTCCTGTCTAAGAAAGATATGCCCGGCAAAGATACCATTCAACTCTGGCTGTTTGAAAAAGAAAGATCCTAGGATAGCTATTCAGGCGTTAACAACAATAGTCGCAAGTTTTTTACAAGTAGAATACATGTT
>JNDT01001425.1:0-42654 GCA_000697055.1 Saksenaea vasiformis B4078
AGTAATGTCGTATTCTACATACAGAATGACTAAATCATATCACGACATCTACAGATAAACCTCACAGATGAGAAACCGGATAAATAATGATTAAGCTGAAGTACAAATCATATCAGGGTCCAATACCCGATTGTACCTGAAACCTCTTTAACATCGATCATTGGTTTATCATTGTAAAATTTTTATTTCTCAAGAACACCGCCACTGCTATAAAAGCTCTCTGTAAAACAATAATAAACAATCATCTAAGAGTCTCAACGTATTCCCGTTGTTATCCATCTCTCAGTTAGCCAAATTTCACACCAAGGAGTCAATTTTTATTATTATTATGCCACATATCCCATTGTCCTCCCTTAGCTCTTCCCCCAAAAAAATGCCTTCTTGACGATGAGGTTGACCCTCTCTCACATATACACATACACACACACTTACACACACACACGCACACACACACGCACTCACTCACTTTCTCTCTCTTTTTCATCTCATCCGTTTCTCTCCCTTTTCTTTTATGTATATATCCTCTCTTTTTTATATTTTATTTTTCTCTTCTATATGCTTTTTTCCCTTTTGGTTTACATACATATGAAGAAATTCCTGCTTTCTCTTTTCTTTTTTCAGTAAGCGTATATTCAATTGTTGTATCCTTTTTTTTTTATCTCTTCTCATTGTGTACAGCCAACTACTTTTATACCACTTTTTCTTCTTTTCTCTGCAGTCAGTCAACAAGTCATATTTCTTCTTTTGTACATCCCCTTTATACATATTCACCAAAACAAAAACAAAAAAAAGGAACTTTGCATGTCCACATAACCCCATTTCCTTTCTTTTATATATATATTCTGGTAAAAAAAAAAAAGCAAAAACGCAAAATAAAAATAGTATATTTTCTTCAAAGAGAATGATCCTACTAAAGTGAGAACAAACAAGATCTAGATTAGCAAGTTTGGGGACCTGTAGGAGGTGAATAGAGGGGCGGAAAAGGTAGTAAGATAGGACCACTATGGGGGAGAGAGACTGTCTAAAAGAAAACAGGGCAGACTACGTTGGTCCTTCGGAATGACTTGACCGTTCGCTTTCCTGCAAAATAATTTGGTCGACAGCTGCAACTCCTCGCATAAACCCGTGGTTATATTGCCAAGCAAAATCACTCTTCCTGTCACTTGTTTTTGCACGTTGAAGAGCATATGCATTTGCCAATTGACCAACAAATCCAACCCGGCTAGCTGCTCGCTCAAGGAAACGGACAGCTACATTGTATCCACTTTCAAACCCTTCATCATACAAGCCAACTGTGGACTCTATGTTTTCACCATTTTGAGTTGACCAGTATTCAATGTGCGAATCGCGCGCCATAGCGTGTGTTTGTTGTTTGTGCGACTCTGACCATGCTTTTGCAAGTGCTCTTTGTTGCACAGCCTCTGGCACTGTGCCATTTTTAAATCTGCTAGGCAATACACCCGTTCGATGACAATAAAGGAAACTCCAGAACCAACCATCGTCGGATGTTCTATAATTCCAATAGTAATGACCAGGACACACTTCCTCCCACGTCTCGAGTTGGGTGATACCAAAATCATGCATCACCTGCGCATCGTCCAGTCCCTGTCCAATGGATCTGCTATTCAAAACGACCGACCACTCCCCAATGACCACATTGTTTCGGATACACGCCCCGTTTGCCTTTAATTCTCCCTTCATCTGGTTTGCGACGTACTCTGTATGCTGTGCCGCTGTTTTTTGATGATCTGCCGTCGTGTGACAAAAGTACTGATGCGTATCCAAGACAACGAAATCATACTGTCCCTGGATGGATGCGATGAAGCTACTGTATTTCCTCATATTCCACGAATCGCTGATATAGATGGGTAGTGTTCTATTCGGAGACGCGTCACGGATTGCACGAAAAGCAGATAAATAAAATTTGGTGAGGCAGGAACTGTCAAGGGGTTCATTCAAGATCTCGAGCCCTACGACATTGTTGATCGGTGCCAGGGTAGAAGCTAGGGTCTTGAGCACCTTGAGGGTGGTCGATCTATTTGTGCCCTTGAAGAACTGAGCTTTGTAGGTAGAAACACCACAGTGAGGATCATTGTTTTGACCCCCTATGCATATATCATTGGTCAAAAAGTTTATGAAATCCTAAGGATATATAAAAAACCTGGTGCAGCATGCAGATCCACAAGGACGCCAATACCATGTTGGCCAGCCGTTTGGATAACGCCTAGGAACCGGTTCCATGCGGCATCGTATACTCCTTCAAACTTTTTGAATGGTCCTGCCAAGTACTCTCTGCCTGCAATCCAGTACCCAATGGGCAACCGCACGGAGTTGATACCTATGGATGCCAGAAACTCAAAATCACGATCGTTCAAATACGTTCTCCAGTGCTCTTCCAGGGACTCGCGTGCATGCTCTGGTGATCCACAGGCTTCTAGAAAGTCCAACTCAGACTTCCAATCTGTACTCAAGACGCATGAACGCAGACTAGAAGGGCAGAGCCACTGTTCCAGCACGAACATGGAACCAATGTTCACACCAGCTTGTCGGCGGTGACGGTAGATCTCCGCGAGAACCGCATCAAAAGGTTCAAACTCTACAGGGCTGGGGACATGAGGCGATAGTGGAAGCGCTTTGACACTGCTAAAATAGTCAAAGCATCCCATATTGGATCTGTTGTCGCCTGCTACAGTTGTTGAAGAGCAGGAATGTAATTACACGGATTAAGAATGCCGGTGCCTGTGACTTGAACTTGATTTACTGTCCCTACAAACAATCAATATATCACGTCCTTTTTCTTCTCGTCTCGTTCTCTTAACAATATTTCCTACAATGAAATGGCAACTTTCAGAGGATCGTGGGTTTGGGGGAGTGGAGCTGTCATCACTTATTTTGCATTAGCGTGCCTTGCATTTTTACAAGTTGCAAGGAGGGAAGGGGAATATTTCCGGTCGATCATCAAGAATGATCTGGGGACAATGCAGCTGAGACCATCTATCTTTGAGGGTATGACATTTTATCATCTCATAGAGATTTAAGATATGAAAACGCTATTAACAGAAAAAAAACATAAGAATAAATGCAGATGAGACTTGATTACGAAGGTTGCTGTTCAGCGAGTAAGGGGGTTAAAGGTTTCAAACCGAAAAGTTCAAGAGGAGAGGGGTATCATTGGGATGTCGTATCCTTCAAATGACGGTCAGAAACTTCGAGATCCACGTACCAACGAGGCTTAGAGGCACCAACTGAAAGTTCCGCTAGCTCAACTTCCTCTTCTTCACTCTGGTCGCTGCCATCCAACCTCGCATGCGGCTTCATCCACCGTACACAAGAGACACTGCAATAGCCTGTTTCCACTGGCCTGGTGATTCGATTGCGAAAACTATCCAGGAGCGCGTTTACTCCCACGGCATGGGTGACAAGAATAGCCACAACCGGCCCATTACAATTGTTGCTATTTTTTGGCAGCCCCACTGTCGCACCGGAAATACATTCTTCACGCACTTCATCAAAACGTTTAAGCATATCTGTATAGCGTTCAGGAAAATCGAATTCAGTCCGTGATGAACGATAACCATGGTCAATGACGAGTGGTGGAAGTACAAGATTTTTGCCGTGGCTGTCCAGGATAGTGCTGTTGTTGTTAGCTTTCGCGGCGTAGGTCATCGCTTGTTGCCGTGCAAGTGCTTCCTGTTGTCGCGCCATCATATGGGATGCTGGACACACATCGTCGAAAAAGCGTTCGCACATCCATTCTCCCAAGCCGAGCTGCAAGCGGATCACGGGGGGTTGTACAGAGACGTGGGTTTGTGTTGCCATACCTCTGGCTAAGCCAATGGCTGTATCGATGCATCTTTGGAAGGGCGAAGTGTAGATCACAATTGTTGCCTTGTCAACCGCAATACAACGCTCGCTCATCAGATCAATAATATGAGCGCCTGTTTTCTGTGCCTGTTCATGTCCCTGTATCGGGGTTGCAAATGACGCTTAATGTTTTTTAATTTATCACTCGCTAGGTCTTTGAACTTACAGTGGTTGAAAGGGGAGGATCCCAGATGCCATGAGCTGGATCAGATCTCCACATTTTGAGGACATGATCTAACCATCGTTAATCAGATCAAGATGGAACAAGAGGAACAAGGGAAGCGCCTTATTGCGGAAGGCCAGCTAACCTAATCTTTCACCGTGACGAACAATAAAGACCGTGTCAATGGCAGGTGTAGACATGTGAATAGACGTCGTTTGCCTGGGGTTTTGGGGACTAAAGGAGAAGAAGAAGCAAGGTCGACCAGGTTGAAGTGAAAAAGGGCTACACAAATCATGTGATAATGTTAACTCTAACATGTGAATTTTTCTTGCGGACTTCGCACATCAAACAGATTCAACTTTCCAACATGTACGGATTGAAAAATACGCACAGTCATTCCAAGAAGTAAAGTCGCTGCTTTTGAATTGCGATGTCGTACAAAAAATCTTTGTGTTCAACAATCATGTTGGTTGATCCAGCAATGAAGTCGTGTTCGCATAGGATGAATCCGTATATCTCTACATGTCGTGAGAAATACGTCACGGAAGCACCTCAATGCAAAAACGACGCTCTTGCTTCTGTGAAACGTCTTTCTTGTTTTGAGACCCTTTTATTCCTTCCAAAAGGACACAGAAAAACCATCACTGAAGTATCTCAATACAGTTGGAATCTACGAAGGATCTGACGGAGCTGCAGCGAAAAGAAAATTGGAAGTCGGTTCACGATGCTGACCGACGTCCTCAAGAATCAACTCTCAATTGGCCCGGAAACTGCTCTCAGCTTGAACAGTTCAAAGATGTACATACTTTATGACGATGCAAAGTTGAACGAGTTCCTTCGCATATCAAAAAACCAGCAGAACGGAAACACACAAATGATCCTTTATGCTGCTCCAATAAGTTATACGCCCATCTGCGAACCAAGCTGTTGTAAGCACAGTATTATTTTGTCGTCAATTCGTGAACTAATGACAGCATATTCAATACTTTCCTTAGCGCAAACTCGATTCTTCATGGACGCGTAGTTTCTCTAGAGTAGCGTAAAAAGTCGTTCAATAAATAGTAGACGACATGCAAAGAGAAACGTATTCATCCTATGCGAACACGACTGCATTGCTGGATCAACCGATATCACTGTTGGACACGAAGATTTTTTGCACGACATCGAATTCAAAAGCAGCGACTTTACTTTCTGGAATTAGGAACTATTATCGCCTGACATTCACCGATAAACCCCGCTAGACATTTGTACAACTAAAAAGCATACGCTGAGCTCTCACTTACCATTTATTACCTACATTAAGGCAAGCGATGCAAGATGTTTAAGACGAATTCTTTGTGTCTTCGGGTTCCCATGGCGGCGTTGCGCTGGCACGCTATGCGTAGCATGGGGTCACCTGCACGCTCGAGATTAGTTGTCTCTGCAATATCTGTACATACATGTTTGTGTTATATCCAGGCGGCCTTGCACTATAACGTCCGATGGCAACAGTTGTCGAGAAACGATTAGTAATGAAAAACATGGCGAGGAAGGTCATCCGCGCCTCCGACTTTATTCACACGAACGTATGTATTCTTCCCACGGATCATGCTTCGGTACGCCTTTTTCTTTCTTTGTTTTGATCAGTTAATGAGTAGCACAGCATAAGTCATGCTTCTCCCATTCTTTCCATGTCAGATTACTCCGCTTATAGAACTCTGGTCTAATAGGACAGGACAACTGCATGCAGCTCTTATTCAGCAATGACGAATGCGGCTAACCTTGTATTGTTGCACACGCATATACACTGGTCACTGAAACCGACTACGACTTTTTTCTCCCCGACGACGTGCTATGGAAGTAAGATACTTGGTTCCTCGCAGCAATCCTCCAGATATAAAGATGGCGTTTGCAGTCGCTCACTCGTCTCAACTTTTGAGACATCAGCCACGACTTGGTATAGCATTGGCCGAAGACGATCTTCGCAGACATAGCGCATGACCAAGGCTTTACTATGAGAAGCCCATTTCACAGACACTTCTTTGGTAGCAGACGTCCTTTCTATATAGAACTCATTCAGTCCACCCAGTTCATCTGAGTTCAACGAGACCTAGGACCAGGAAAACGAACCAACAATGTAAATTCCAAAGAATGGATAACGAATAGTTTACGATAGACAAGGTGATAGGATCATATTAGGCGAAATTGCATAACTTTGAATCAAGAGAACACAAAGCTTCGGATTGATTTTTCAATCGCGTTAGAGTCTCGTAAAGACGCTATGTACGGCATCACACCGCGAGCTGTTGAAATCATACTGAGTCTATCAAGTGATGTAGGAGCAGGTCAGCCTGGTCGGATCGCCTGTCGATCATCCGCATATGTAACATGGCTTTTGTCTGTTTGTTTCAAATGCGTACCAGAGTATCAACGCTATCTCGCCTAGGGACGCAATCACCTCATTACTGGAGTTAGTATCTAGACTAATAGATCAATGTAAGTTCGAGGGACGATTCTCATTTAGGTGGAAGTTGAACCAGGAACAAGAAACCAGCCACAGCTGTACACCATTTCCGCCTCGGTTCTCTCCTTGTATCCTGGTGAGCATCGAATGTCTATATGAAATGGGGAAGCATTGTTGTCAAGAAGTATGGCTGACGCGGGTCTACGTATTATGCTGCTTATGAGGAGCATGATGAACTTGAAGTATCGAGTCCTTTATACAGCCCTTCGTCTAAAGTAGCTCAAGCAAGAGACGACCAGACAAAGGTCATGCAGATAAACGATTACATGAAGACTGATAACAGTTGTTGCATTGATCAGGCGTAATCATACGCTATACACGGTTCAGGACAGAGTAAGATCCTTCGAGCTGTTAGTTGGGCGACAGACTGCAGATAAATCTGATCGTCGCTTAGCTTACTTGATCAGAACGCCAAAGAATGCAAGGACTAGACATTGCACCTCCTATGAACTAAAAAGAACCGACGTGCTTGCAACAACAGCTGCATCAGCGCTCATGGATGCTATCATTGTCATCTATTTGCTCTGCATTTGTGTTACCGCATGGGACGTATTCGTGACAGGAAATCTTGCTGCAGATCCATGTGCATTTAGGCGGGAGGAGTCGTGGATCGAAACAGGCAAGATCGAAACAGGCAAGATCAAGGCAGCTATCTAGCGTCATCAAGAAAACCAAGGGGCTCATCTTGGAAGTTGCTTGAGATTTGGTGAAGTTCAGTCACTGCAGATGCCGCTGCAGGCTTTGTTATTGTAAACAAAAACAGAGCGACACACCAAAACCATTTTTGGGCCCTCGTTATCCAAACATGTCGCTGGAAGCATAGCTGATCATTTCATCAGCAATAATGCGTTCGTTTAGCCGAGATATACAAGTATTTACGCAATTACGGAGGATTTCAGCTATCGTCGTCAAATATTTGCTTATGACCATGGAGCCAACTCGACTACCAGAAACAATCAACGAATCATCGTTTGCATTAGTTCACTCATCCTCAAGAAAGCACAAAATATATCGATGGATCAAAGTGACCCTGATTATCTAAAACGATCACTGGGAGAGCATGCCTTGTCATACCATCCATTATCACACGAAATTGCCAACCATTTCCTGAAGACGCGCAGCGTTACTCGCGTTACTAATTTCGAATCCCTCTGACATGAAACCTTGGTCCTTTTTTTTTGAAATAAATTTGGTAAAAGGAGCCAGGAAGCGTAGTGTAGTTTTTCAAGTCTCCGGTAACACTAAATTCAAAGCTATAAAGAGACTTAACGCTCTTATAAGGAAACGTTTGTTATAGCAAATATCTGATCCGTTGATCTCTTGCAACATATGCTGCAGCAACTGTCCTTTTCATTAGACAGTTGCCACCTTGCATAGTCAAAAGCTTACACAGTGAAAACGAAAAGGGGACCCCAACACACTGAGAACAGCACTAGGTCGTGTAGATAGCATATACAGGCATAGATCAATCACCAGATGTCGACATAATATCAAAGTCAAGATCCACCAGAAAACGTAAGGAACACAACATATTGACCAGACCAATATTACAATCTCCGAATCAATAGGATAAGGGCAGAGTGCATAAACAAAATGTAACGGTCTCGCACTTCCATCCAAATAACGAGGCGTCTCAAAAACATTCCTATTCATTACTGACAAGAAAACCAAGACAAATACATACATTTGTTTTGGTTTTATAATCATTAAAAAGTGAGCCTAGTCGCTGAACGGACGACGCACCCGTTGATGAAAGCGTAAGGAACCCATGCCTACAGTTGGCAGCCACAAGCATAGGAAACTGCTGTCAACAACAGATCCCGTTTCATTTGACAAATATTAATGCTTGTCCATAGGCATGTTGCGTTCGCTAACCTGGTTAACCTACAGGACTTATGGAAACTTCAATTACCGGAATTCTCATTTTATGATTCATTGGCCATGGTTGAGAATAAGTGGCATCTGTGTACTCAATTAAGTCGCGGGTTTAGTATAAAGTTTTAATAAAGATGTATAGGTTTAATACAGTTCGTGCTGTGACGCATTTGGCGTCAACCACGAATTACTGCAGGGGAAGAAAGGAAATTCTTAAACAACGAGGCAGGGTTTGCGAAGTTGAAAGTAATGTCCAGAAAACGCTGTCAAAATGAGGGTTATGTTTATGAACTGTTTCGTTAGGCACGCGTGTTATTCCATGTATGTACAAAATTCAAGTAATTCACGCAAACATCAGAGTATGCGTTTGTATAAACAGAAAAACACATTCGTTGTAAGAGAGTAAATATGTATTTGCTAATGAAACGCTTTTCACGTAAAATTGTGTTATCTGCCAAATACGTAATGCATAAACGCGCATGTATCTTCAAACAAACACGAGGTCTGCTGCTGCATACGTAGACAACTTGATGCTTTGGTTGCGGGCTTCTGATTGTAAAGAAAAGAAATAGAGGAAATCTTTTATAATAATATATTATTACAGTGTTAACTCACACTCTCCGTATCGCGAGAAAAGGGAAAGGGAAGCAAGTACAAAATTAATAAAAATAATACTATATACAACGAATTGCACAGCATGCAGCTTATGCAGCTTCGGATACTACATCTCTCACGCCACTCTGCGCTTTACCCACAGGCATTTGCGCTATACCATTCGAGTACCTTTTGATCTGGACATGTATAATTCCTAGATAAACACCCAGTTATAGATCATACCGAACCTAGATGAACGAAAATACTTACTATGGAACCAATAGAGATGTAGCATGAACATCCCAACGGATACAACCCAGAGAGGCTTGACAGGATGGTGTCTCTTCAGTGACACGATAGCAAACAGGTTGAGTAGTATACGAAAGACGAAGAAGGTGCTAGCAAAGAGGAGGTCGGACCGCAGCTCATCTTGCAGTGATCCAGCCGCTAAAATGACGGTAGGTAGTTCTACAATTGCCATTGTCGAAAAAGAAGAGGTGCTTTGTACACACATGAGCCAAAATATAATAATCGTGTACGCCACATGATGGAACCATCCGGTAAGAAAGGTGATACGCTTCTTGTAGTAATATGACCCAAGGGATAGATCAAGTAGAAGGTAAGTGATGAAGAAGCAAGCCAGTGCCGTGTCCGTTGATGAGCTCTGTGTAAGTAGCATCACATCCAAACCAGATCGCCAGTATCGGTAGAAGGATGGAAACGAAGCTACGGTGGCGACAATGCTGCTGGCCAGCGTCAATAACCAACTGATCTGCTTTTCCGTCTTCGCCAGCCCAGATCGTATGCAGTAAAAGAAAAAACCACCAAGAGATAGCAAGCTGACGATAAGTGAAGCAGGAACAACGGGTTGTGAAAGGACTTCGACCAGTGTGAGTCTGTTCACTGTGTGAAATGGCATTATAAGAAAATGTATCTGAAGCACAAAAAAAGAAGGATAGAGCTGGCCGCCAACGCCACTATATATATGACCGTTCGGGATAAACGTAAAAAAACAGGATCCAGAATCGTGCCGAAGGTTTTTAAAACAAAAAGGGACATCTGCAACAGTAAAGAATTAGGATCTGTTGCTATTCCGATCGGGATTAATAAAAACTGCTGTCCTTGAACACTCTCTTGCATGCTTGGAGGTGATTGGTCTCACAGATTTTTATTTTTGTGGCAAATCATTTTGTCGCGTTCGGTGCATGTTTCCATGTCACGCCTTCGCAAATCCAACATTTAGGTACTTGAAGTTGACCAATCCTAAACTATAGCTTTGTCAAGGTTACCCCAGTCGTGGGGTAGAATTAGGCGCCCATTTTGCTGTATGTCCCATGTGCTGACTTTGAATCCGCCCCACCGGATCTTGTTGGCCTGTCAACAACATCTATCAGTATCATGAGGCCGGCTGGATGCAGGCTAAATATCCCAGAAACTATAATCGTTTGATAGTACTGGGTTAGTTGAACTGTTTAAATGCAGAGTATCTGTACTGCTTGCAACTATGGGCGCATGGAGAGGAAATTACGATTTATACGCCAGGACGATGGCTGTTTAATCTATGTAAGATGCGTACAAATCAGATGCCGACTATTTTTTTAGAGCATGGTGCACCAGGGCCATAGCTGTTTCTCAGATGCAGTTTGACATGCACGGTTTCAGAAAATCAAGCAAGTTCTCGAAACCTTAACCTTGATAGCTAAGCGTATCATTACAATAGAAGCTCGGATAAAAATAACAGGACCACTTATCATGACGTTCTGATACGGTCCATGGTAGAGAATATAGTCCCGTCACGTTGACAGCAAGCCAGCTGCGACGTTGTTTTCCTGTCACTACTGCTGCAACTTATGTACCTTGCTATACATTTTGTGCAGTATAAAAGAGGGCCATACAAAGAATGTACGGTGAGCACACTTTAAGGAAGATCAATGGACCGTAAGGCTGCTTCTAGATCGTGTGTGTGCGTTGTCAGGCACCAGACTTGCTTAAACCTTGGTTACCGATTTGGTAGTTATTTTGTCATTCATCCAACAATAGGTTCAACCTTTTAGTTACGCCGCATTTTCCCCAAGAGTAAACGTCTATCGTTCAGGGAGATGCAAGTAATGTGCATCCATCTGCAAATAGTGTACGTAGCCACGTAAGCAAAGGGCAGTTGGTGAGATATTCGCATTGTCTTAAATTTGCTTTACTTATGCAAGCATTCCTAAAAAAACGACAAACGCAAATGATGGAGTATGACGATATAGATCTCCCATAGAAACAGGGAGACGGGAAAAGGAAAAGGAAAAAACATCTTTCGCTTTACAAACCCAGACCAACAGAGATTTCATGAACTGTCACAATACTTAGATGAACTCTATTTATCGAAAGATAGATAAAGAACCCATCGACATCTCTGACGACAAGCACGTGGAAAATCTTCTCAGCAGTTGGCTCATTTCCGAACCCATTTCAAGTCGCTGTTTAAAAATGGTTCTGGTCGCATCTCTGCTGAGATCTGAAGCCGCAGCTCAAAAGCACGAGATGATATTTCTCTAAGAAGAATGAAAGTGGACAAGATTGAATGAATCCGTGAGAAATGCTTTTCTTTATTTAAGGTGCATAGGCCTTTGAATGCCTGAGCTAAACTATTCATGGCTTTCTTCTCAACCATGATTACATGGCTGCTTGATATCGTTTCGTGTCGCTTGCAAAGCACAATCCAGCGATTGGGAATAAAAAAGATCCATATAATCAACAACTTCCTCTGATTGGAACATTCATCTACAGCTGTGCATTCGAACATGATAAGCAAAATAGCGAAACACAAGATAACGAACGTCAACGCTCTGGAAGCGTGATGGCAGATCAATTGAAGATGAGGTCGTTAGTACATCAAATTTTCGTTAGAACTTGATCTTTCCAGTGAATGCACAATTTACTTGAGAAGCATGAAAAACAATTCATTGTCGATAAATGGAATAACACTTGCAGATCATTTTACTTAACCTCCGAAATGTTATGCCTCTCACCGGCAGCAGGCACAATCGAATAGGATCGGTCTGCAGAGTGCTTGGAGTGACACAGCGTCCGGCAGTCTATTGGAAAAACTAATTGATGCTGAACGTGGTCACACTTACTTATGTGAGCGATGGGCATAAAGCATCACCAGGCCAGGAACGGTTAGGGGCAGCTGCCATGAAACTTAAGCAAACGACAAAAAAATGGCTGATCCTTATATGTGACGAAATATTGACACCATTACTGAAGATGCATGTGAGAACAAAGAAATAGACTTTCGTTGAGTGAGACAAAATAATCTATCATTGACTCACCTTTCGCGCCAGATGAGGGAAAATCGTCTCTGAGCAAAATGCAACATGGAAGAATACGGCGCATGCGTGTTAGCATTTGGATCACCGCAGAAAAACCATTTCTCGACGTGAAGTCCATCTGGAAGTAACACCAAAAAATTTAAAATAGGTAACAAATCATAGGAAAAAATTCCGTAAAATCCGTGTCTCAAGGGTGTCTTTCTATCTGTTAACTCGTGCAACGGCTGAAGCTGTTTTGACAAATCGGTAAACTCCTTCCCATAATGGTGAACAGTATGGAAAGATCTCATTTCTGCATTATCGAATTTGTACGAAATAGAGGAAGAAATAATGACAAATCACGAGCCCACCGGCGTCAGCCGTATGTCATGAAGTACATGTACACGTCCTTTGGTAAGACTTGATTAGCAGCATTTGCATTTATGACTGACATTCATCTATCTCTCAAGAGAATCCCACCTTAGGAATTACAACTGTCATAGCAAAAGGACCAGTTACTTGGAAAAATTACCTGATCTCAGGCACCCGATTTCTGAATTTGTACCACTTTATCCAGAAAGTAATGCCGCATTTCATGGAAGAAACACCAAATTACAGAATATTTTTTCCTTATGACATCGCGTCTGTTTCAAATCATCTGATGTTGCCTCCAAATGGTCTCTGCAATTTGGGCATATCTTTTTATGTTCACCCAACGTTACGACTATTCCACTTGCTAACAACGAATCATTACTTCTTCTACGCTGCTCGAATAAATCCTCTGTCCATTGAGGGTCCAAGTTCATGTAAACTAACTCGTACTCTGATGTATTTCAATCTTTCCTCATGCAAATTGGACCCATGATGGAAACAAGGTTGTTAAGATAGCACTGGCTTTGTTCACCTGAAATTGCATCGCGGAAGCAAACAGAAGACGTTGTCGTTGTTATCATGCAAATGCTTCGAAGTTAAAACCAGCTAAACAAGCAGCACTTGTGTCCAAGGAAAGATGCGTAGCGGGCAGTGAAAATCATCGCTATTAGCAAATTAAGGGATTAAGGGCCGTAGTATGTCAGATGTTGATAGAGACTTTTAAACCAAGTTGCTCTGGCGGACGCGACCAGATCGCGCAATCAGTCTATCTATGGCGTATTAACGGATGCAACATTAGCATTGAAATCCGTTGCTTTCTTGAAAATAAGTTACGCATGACGTGGGAAAATCGTTACCTGCAGACGCGATATGAAATCGTTCGAATGACAGATGTATAAAGATAAGATGTGTGGCCTGGGGTTTCGAGGAGACGAAGGAACCTGAGTCGCACCAAGCGCGGATGATACAGCGCACAAACCAAAGACATATTTGGCAGCCGATAAGGTTACACAGGTAGAATGCGAGGGCCGCGCCCGTTGATTGTCAATCTTTTCGCAACGTTCGCTATTCACTACCGTAGCCGGAAAAGCCGCGGTGTCACGGGTATGAACGGCTGCGGTTGGGACAGTTCCGGGATGTTTGTTCTGAGACAGCAGTAAAAGGTGTGATATTTAAATAACCGCACCAATCGCTTGGAAATCAAATAAAAAAATTTATGAGAAGTATTTTGACACGCTTTCGATACGTTTATGTTGTGATTGCATATGAAAAAGATGAATGATTGATAGGAATAACGTTTTTGATAGCACTTTATGAGAACCCGACCAAAAGAAAGATCATCACAGGAACACAAAGCTGACTTAAGAGATGAGATGTCGCCATAGTGGGAGTGTACGATGTGATTGGATGGGAAGGGTGTTAAAAAATTTTGATTGGATGGTAATCTGATTCGGGTGGCTAACGCAATTTTTTTTTTCGTTTGAGCGCGAAAAAAGAAATAAATATCGCCAACAATCAAGTTCGTGTCTTTTATACCCTTTTTCACACCTTTCACCATCCACCATGAGCGAAACGTTCCTCTTCACTTCTGAGTCTGTCGGCGAAGGTCACCCTGGTAAGACTATTACATAACTCTTGCTTGCTTGCTTAACAACGACGAAACTGACATGACCAAAAAGACAAAATCTGCGACCAGATCTCTGACGCTATTTTGGACGCCTGTTTGGCACAGGACCCTATGTCCAAGGTTGCTTGTGAAACCGCCGCTAAGACTGGTATGATTATGGTGTTTGGTGAAATCACCACCAAGGCCCAGTTGGACTACCAGAAGATCATCCGTAACACTATCAAGGAAATCGGTTATGATGACTCTGGCAAGGGCTTCGACTACAAGACCTGCAATGTCTTGGTTGCTATTGAACAGCAGTCTCCCGATATCTCCCAAGGTTTGGTCCAGAAGTCCTTCAACATTGAGGACATTGGTGCTGGTGACCAGGGTATCATGTTCGGTTATGCCACTGATGAAACTCCCGAGATGATGCCTCTTACCGTTGTCTTGTCCCACAAGCTTAACAAGCGCATGGCTGACCTCCGCCGTGATGGTACCCTTGGCTGGCTTCGTCCCGACTCCAAGACCCAAGTCACCATCGAATACAAGAAGGAAAACGGTGCCATGATCCCTCTCCGTGTCGATACCATTGTTGTCTCTGTCCAACATGCCGCCGAGATCGAGACGGAAGATCTCCGCAAGGCTTTGATGGAACACGTTATCAAGCCTGTCGTCCCTGAGCACCTCTTGAAGGATACCATCTATCACTTGCAGCCCTCCGGCAAGTTCATCATTGGTGGTCCCCAGGGTGATGCTGGTTTGACCGGTCGTAAGATTATTGTCGACACCTATGGTAAGTTGTTTGAATGGGAGAGCGTGGGATAGTTTTTTGCTAATCACCTTGCATTACTCTATTAGGTGGTTGGGGTGGTCACGGTGGAGTAAGTACAAATAATGATTGTGTGTGAACCTGTTGTATTCATCTGACACTCTTCTGCAGGGTGCTTTCTCCGGTAAGGATTGGTCTAAGGTCGATCGTTCCGGTGCCTACACCGCCCGTTGGATCGCCAAGTCTTTGATCAACGCCAAGTTGGCCCGCAGATGTCTTGTTCAGCTCTCTTACGCCATTGGTGTTGCTGAGCCTCTCTCCATCTTCGTCGACACATATGGCACTGGTGCCAAGCCTGACGCTGAATTGGTTGAGATCATCAGCAAGAACTTCGACCTCCGTCCTGGTGTCATTGTCAAGGAGCTTGATCTCTTCAAGCCTGTCTACAGACAGACCGCTGCCTATGGTCACTTTGGACGATCTGAGTTCACCTGGGAACAACCCAAGGAACTCAAGTTCTAAGTTTTCTCATTCATTGCTTTCATGTTTTCAACAAACTGCATCTTATACATATCCTGTGTCTGTACAAAGGACGAGAAAAGTTTTTTTACATTCAATTTCCCTTCTCACTGTTAGATAATATTTTTCTTTCTTACTTACACTTTATTTTTCTTTTTTTTTTGGCGTTCAACATCGTCAGCCGACAGCCATCCCGGTTGCAGGATGGGTTTTTCTTTGACCTTTCACAAGTACTGGTTCTTCCAATAAAAAAATGGAATATGTTAGATTACATTTTCTATTTGAAATGCAGGGATGTTAAGAGATCGTTCTTTGACGATAGTAGCAGTAACAAGCGAAAGCATTATCTGATTAGCATGGTAACAGGCTTCTTGTTTGTGTGTCATGGGAAACGGAGTGCCAACGAAGTAGTCTGCCGCGATATGTTTCATTGAGATGTACAGATGTTGCTCCTGTAATGAAATGTTTGCCGGCTTTTGATTGGGTTTGTACCCGCATTATTTTGCACACGCCCCAAGTCATTTGTACCCTTGCTCGAAGGCAAAAGTAAAAGGATAGTTACACGAGTAAAGGACCGTGGAAAAGTTCTGCGGAGTTTACCGGTTTCAGGCACAAAGCGCCGTGTGACTGAAAACCAATGAAGCAATTTGTCATCGAAACGGCAGTGCCCGTGGGACTTTAAGTTTACAGGTTCGGCATCTGGTTCCAACAATTTTAAGATCCTTAAGACTTGCGTTAATTATTGCAATGCGTCGGACATGCGGCACTATGTGGGAACGGAGATATCCGGTCATCGAATGTCTGACTTATAGGATCCCAGCGTCAGCTTGCATTAACTATCGTTCAAGATACAGAATTTTGATAAACAAAAGACGTATTGATGCTACCTTTACAACAGGATACCATTGTTGATGGTTCATTCCCGTTTATCGTATAAGAGGCTCGTCCAGTAACAGTAGTTTGCTTCATACCTGATACGTACACAAGTGGACACGAACTAATTATCGTCTTGGATCATTTGGTACCGTTTATTCTTCCGATAATGAAAACTAACTAAATGAGAAGGGATGATATTGTTGACTCTGAAAGAAATCTGAAGCCTTGCATACTATGTCGTCGTTGGATTTCATGGCCGGGCACATCAGATTATGCCTGTTCTCGGCCCTTGGATAGAAGAAAGGATGTCTATGATTGCACTAAACCCTTTGCAACTATATCTTGTGAGCCTGCAAAGACTACTGGCAACAAGGTGTTGATAACTGGCTGCTGTTTGTATAGTCAATAAGAAATAAACGGCTCTCCTAAGGGATCGTGCCTGAATAAACACGCAGTATGCGACCATACGTTATAACGTTAAAGCTAATTGCTAAAACTATGATGACTTTTCTTTAGGGTAATTTATTTGTGCTGATAGAGGCCATCACATTACAAGTCTTTTCCGTTGCACTGGCATATTCTGAATGCATTTTTTTGACGCTTCAGCAAAGATCTGATTTGCACAGACGTTCTAGTCTGATTGACACTTACAATGTAGACGCGCCGGCACCCAAGGCTGGAATCTTTGCGCCTACAGCAAACGTACTTGTGCTTGTAGCTAAAAGTTTTTACACTTGCGATGAATATTGTCATATGTTCCTGAAACTAAAGTCATAAGAGCTCTGATCTCTGTAACTCTTTTTTTTTTTTGGGATAGCGCGAGTTTGGGATTAAAGCGGTTCAACATCGGGTTTCTCATCTATCAGAAGGTGCAAACATGTCTCGAGTTATAAAATCATTCCATCGAAGCAAAGATCAGCGTTTTGCGTCGAAACGCTTCAATGATAATTTCTCATCATCCTATCGGGTGGCGTAATAATGTCTCGAGATAAAAAAAAAAGGTTGCATTGAAGCAAGAATATCTTTTGAATTAAGTGCTTCAGTGATGGTTTCTCATTATCCTATCGGAAGACAGAAAAATGTTTCGAGATGAAGGGATGTCTCACCTAGAATAACCCGTAATTCAAAAGGGGGGGGGGACATTAATTCTCTTTTTCTTCTTGCGCTCTGTTTCTTTAAAACGTTCCCGATGCACGCTTCTTAGGAAACATATCAGATTTGACTCGCATCTATAGGAGCCATACCTTGGCACAACCGCGCACCCATCGAAACTAGCCTAAGCCTGTTGATTTCCGAACCTGGAACTTTGGTACAGCCACTAGCTCCCGGCATTTTGGCATGACCTTTAAGAAGACAGTTATGAAAAAATATACCTTGGAAAAAGAGAAAGTAAGTATGCATTATTTGAATTAGAGAGTCTACCAAACTTTACTCTAGGGTAAAACAGCAACTCGGTTTCTTAAAGAAAATTATAAAATACATGGAAGCTTAGCTGCGAAATCAGCACAAGATACAATAGAAAAGGGGCAATACCTGTCAGCTGACAGTATTAAGTCCGAGGATCATTATCCTCGGCGTAACATCACGTATAAGGTCATCACGCCTAAGGAATGCGGTAGGGATGGCGATAAACCGAAGGTAACATTGGTGGATGATAATATGGTCCTGTTGTTGACTCAACAGTATGTTTTGATCAGTGGATGGTCAAAGGTGTGGTCGTGGCCGAGGCATTGAACCAATTTCGAGACAGAACTGTCGAGTGCTCTCAAGACGGCGTGAGCACATTATCCAATCTTCAGCTTTTGTAAGTAGGAACTATCATAGCGGTGTCTAATGTTGTCTTAGGTCTCTAGATTTTGTTTATCTTTTTTCTCGCGATTCACCGTCCATAACTACTTATCTTGACATTGACCTCGAAATTCCGCTTCTT
Source organism: Saksenaea vasiformis B4078 (assembly GCA_000697055.1). Lineage (NCBI taxonomy): Eukaryota > Fungi > Mucoromycota > Mucoromycetes > Mucorales > Saksenaeaceae > Saksenaea > Saksenaea vasiformis. Next base: position 18,374 of record JNDT01001425.1, read on the forward strand.
TCTTCGCTTGATGTAAACGATGGTCTTGAAACGGTTGATCCTGTCGCTAAGAGTTGGTGCGACGAAGTTTCTGACGTAAGCTGTTACATTATTGGTATGAGTACGTATTCACTAACGGACCCTTTGACTTGTAGTTTACCTTCTCCTGCGATGTTGATCTATATACAGAACTCCAGGCAAAAACAATTCCGATTCTCACTCGTGCTGATGAGCCCAATGACAAGGCAAACATAGTAATAGCGAACATGATTCATACAATGTAAGTCATAGTGAAAACCATTGCGGTGATTCATCGCAGAGTTTCTACCACCGTAGTGCCACGAGGATCCGCCTGCGTTCCAGTCCGTCCAATTTGGAAGACATTCACGTACATAACTTCATATCTTATGCGATAAAGCACGTCTTTGGATCGGAGAAACTTCTGAATCATAACCGGTACGAGTAGAATGTGCTTCTTGCGCCAAAAATTCACCCAAGAGCTATACTGATTTATTTTCTTGATAAAAACCAGGGCAAACGGGCATTTAGGTGGTGATTCTGATCATAGGAAATTTAAACCGACTATATGATGTATATGAAGAAATACGTACGATATCTTAGTTGCCGAATTCAAGCCTATTAATGGACAAAACAACAGACCTTTGAGTATTCAGTCAAACTTGGGCAGCTTATGAATATTATGATCAAGCGCCTTGGATCTACTTCGGCGAAGAAATAAATGGGATCAATGAACGGGAATGTTACGAAACAATCTCCAGTTACCACGGCTCTCGCCTTGTTTACACAGAAGACCCACAGGAACCGCAAGTTATGTCGACACGCAGAATCAATTGTCGTCCTATAACATACCAGTATTACTTCCAACCTTTCCCACGGCGGCTCAAAAGCAAGGAGGGAACAGTCTATGATCTGTCACCTCAGCAATCGAAAACGAAAACAGCTTCGTAGGTGTTAACAGAGAGACTAAAGGCCAGCGACAGGGCAGCGAGTACAAGTTATCAAACCATGCACAGATCCTTCAGTTTCTAAAAGATGTGTTTCTGCCTTTTAACCACTACTATGATGTACTTTACGAGGAGCAATGCCTATCGACGGTTGACATCCGTTCAACTGTTGCAAAGTATGTAGCAGATACCAAAAGTATCCCAGAATACTTTCCAAACTGGTGCACTCGAAACGACGCAGCATTCCTAGAGGTCAAATCCGACCCAACACGAGACTTCGATGTCGTATTCCGACATCCTTTTCATAATGTTTCAGTTATCGCCAGATGAACTTGTAAAATTTTCTTCTCTACTGCGGACCTGCAGTAACCCAAATCTCGTCCTGATTTTTGTCACAGACTCTCCAGGCCGTCATTATCTATTGTCGCTACCAATCCTAGATAACCTATGTGATCGTACCATTGGTATCTTTGGACTCAATTGAATAAAAACTTTTACTCTCGTCATTACTGGTTTACAAGATGTCTCACTTATCAGTGTCCCGATCATATTTTAGAAACATATAAAAAAAGACTCTTTGAGTAACAAAATATTCATCTCAGTCTCGCTGACTTCTCCCGTCCGATTCTTCTTTTCTAAGTCTTCTTTGATTCTTCGACAGAGAACCAAAAGCGTACCAGAAAGCGCCATTTATGCGCACTCTTGCCAAGGGTCATGGTGCACTATTTTAGTGCAAGCTGTACAAACACACTATTACACACCGGTCTTTTTTACTGTACATTGTGGTTATGAACCGGGAATTCGACGGGCCCTTTGGACAAATTGGTTGTCATTTTAGTTTTGATGTTAAAATCGCACTCGAGCAGCGATCAACTCGCAGTTGCCTAGCGTGATCGGGCTGAGATGCCTTCTAATAGACTTTACTATAAGACACTACGCTAGAACGTCATCTATGGGCTATACTCTAACCAAGGGTACTTTATTTCCTTTGGAACTCTTGGGCTTTCGAATGTTATACTGATAAGGTTATGGCGGAGCCACTTGGATAGGCGGTAATAGAAATTGGAACTTCCTATTGTTGTCAGTCGTGCCTGAATCATGGTTCGACCGCTAGAGCACGATGATCGGCTGCTACTGGTTTTCATTCACGGATTTCGTAGCTCGGATAAGACTTTTAAAGTACTCGATTAGGTTCTTTCTCTATGCGCTAACCGTCTCGCCCCTAAGGATTTCCCAAACCGATTGCAAACCAATTTGACAAACTCTCTACGTGTAGATGTAGAAGCACTTGTCTATCCAAGCTACAAAACAGCAGGGTAGAGTTCGAATGCGCTTGCTACGGTTATTTACAATCTAAACGTTTACGCATAGCGATCTCCGTAATGCTGTCAAAAATGTCTGTTCCTGGCTAGTGGACAAGGTGCGCGAACGCCAAGATGAAATTAAGCGATTGCGTGGCAATGGCAAAGTCATGGTTGTGTTACTAGGACATTCCATGGGCGGCATTGTATGTAAGTCAGGTGTGCCGGCTTTATTTTCTGTTATTTAACCCGTACAATCCAGCTGCAGAAGTGATTCTGTCGTTGAACCAAAGCAACGACGACCCTTTGCGTGGTGCACAGATCATCGGCTTGCTTGCATATGATACACCTTTTTATTCACTTAACGACAAGTTCGTATCGCAAACAACTGCAGATCATGTTGACGAAATAAGTCGCCAGATCAACAATTTCTGGCCGAGCAGCTGGGCCAGTAGTAGCAGTAGCAGTAGCGGCACAACCACCACGAGAGCAGTAGCTTCTACAAAGACCAGCGCTTCAAGTAAGTCGTCAAGCAGCGGAAGCTGGGGTCTATGGGCTGGTATTGCAGGTGCTGTAGCTGTAGGCGCAGCAGCATATGTTGCGAGAGACCATATTTCGTCTGGGGTCAGCAGTGTGATGGAACACTTGGAGTTTGTTAGCGCTTTGGCAGATTATCGCGGCTGTCAAGAACGGTAATATCATCAATACACCATTTCTTACTCCTTCTGATTCAGCTGGATTCAATTGCAGAGTGGAGAAATTGATCAAGATAGAAGGATTGATGTTTCGATGTTTCTATGTACAGGTAAGAAAAGCGGAAAGCGAGTCCCACAATACTAAGCGAGCATGCTATTTGGATATAAGCTACCCAACGGCAAAGGATTACGGAGCGGCGGTAGTACTTTCATTTCTCCTCCTCCGATGGATACGGCACATTTGTTCATACCTGTCCCATTTACAGCCGAATCAGAAATCGCAGCACACACGGGCATGTTTAACCCTGCTAAGAATGACAATTACTATTCACTTGGAACCGACTCTATATCACTAATACTAGAAATGATTGCACGGTTTCGACGTCAAGGACAAGAAAGAAAAATGACTGACGACATGGCAGATGCGCTTGATCTGGATTAATAAAATATTATACCCCTTTAAACAGCGTGATGTTCCAGCGTGCTATTGCTATCGCAGCTATCTGCGTTACTACGTCTGTGTATGAATACTAACCCTCTACATGCTCTATCAGTAGTAAAATACGCTGTTCCAGTAGTCATTGACTCTAGGTATCCAAGTTACTAGTGCCTGACCGAGTCCAACTGAAGACGAGCTATGTAAGATCAAATGTGTAAGGCACTGCAGGAGCATTTGTGTAGACTGGATCGTTTCCTTTTGTTGAGCTTCCTATAATACTCCCCCTGCAACGCCTTCAGATTTTCCGCTCACAGATAGAATTGTATTAGCTTCTATGGCTATTAGTGACCTGTATCTTCGCGGATTGGAATTCTGGAATATATGTGCATTCCCTATTGCTTCGATCTTACAATATGGAGGAGGAGGCTGGTTGTTTTGCCCTTGTTATATTAAGGATGTCAATGACAACGCAGACACCGTCTACAATGTACTGCCAAACAGCGTCGCGTTTGTAACCGGATCGGTCATCTGTCTATGCTCAGGTTTTCCTTTTCAAAGTGTACAGCCAGAGACTCCTCTCCTGAAACTTAAAGCCACTTGTGCTTCGTATTTAGTGAAAATCAGTATCACCTGATTACTTCTTCAACTACAGTCAACAAATTTATTCTGCAGTTCTGCATCGCTTTTAAGATGTCTGGTGTCAGTTCCAAATAAACTTTACGTTGGAGGCGGTCCTTCCTGCATGCTTTACACTTGAATTTTGCTGGCGAAGCAGATCCTTATGCATCAGCTCAAAGTGCATTACAAAGAGTGCGTCATTGGTTCGCTGTTCTGATGTATCGGTTCGAGTGTTCAATTGCGATATACTTTTCAGACGACGACGTGTGTTAAAGCATTTGGCAGGACGCATAAATCTTTGCTTTTCCTTCGACTCTATTTCTCTTTAACGTCCCCGGTATGTACTTTTGACGAGATGCGCATCCAGGATTATCTGTGGCTGTCGTTCAGCCTGTAAGGCCTTTGTTCCGAACCATCTTGGCTGCGGTGGTGCTTTTCTCTCATATCTTGAAGTAAGCAAATGTTGTCGCACTCTCGATATCAGTTAGCTTCTGCAATAGATAGACGAACATTGTATCGATTCAAATTCTCTACAATGCGCATCACCATTGGGCAACTGTCGCCAAGGCCCCCTCTCGACGGACACCAACGCACATGGCGCGGACCTGGACACAGTCGTCAGTGGTATGGTGCAGCACAGCTATGACCTGCAGCATTAGTACCGAAATTTAACTGCCTTCTGCGAGATGAAAAATGCATAAAAGGTTATTTAGGCGCATTAGATTAATAAAGAAGTGTGTGATGATCAACACTAACGCGAAATAAATGTCTCAAACTTGCGTAAAAAAAGTTTTTACTATTCGAAGTCTGTCGATTTTACTAAGATTTTTCTAGTTTAATATTTGAAACAGCGCTACGCGACACCAAGAGCTCCGGGATAACTATTTACCCGTTAATATAATATCTTTCACGTACCTTTTATTTCTGTTCCTCCATTTTACTGATATGCCTCGACCTAAAGCTCGTAGAAGAATAGCACTGCAACAGAAAAGAACTTCTGATGGATCTTTTGCTCTCTCAACGGAGGTACATGTTGCAATGACTGCATCTCATGATGTGGAGCGCGATCTCGTCTCGGTTTTTGATAGACTTCAACCGCTATCCACGGTTGAGCCTGCATTACGCGGTTACCTACGTAGGCACATCGAGAACAACAAATGGAGACGCAAAAAGGATATGGAGTAAGCACTCAAAGAGCATCGCCCCATCAATACCTATTTTCGCCCTGTTGAAAGCAGCAATATTACCGCAATTAGCAACTGCGACGACAAGCATGAAAGCCACGTGGATCATTTGGACGATGCGGATGACATAGAAGATACGGACGAAATAGATGAAGGAGATTTATCGTTCAATTGGAAAGACAAGGAAGAGGTCCTTAAAGCTCGCGAAGCGGTCAGGCAGGCTGTTGAAAGTTTTACCTCTCCTGTAAACAATCTCGAAAAATCCCATGCGATGCGATACCTTTGCGTAAAGTTTTACATTGAAAAACTGCTAGAGGAAGAGATGAACCGTGGAAAAGCTTCCAAAGCAGCAGCGAATTTTTTTTACGTAGGAAAAGAAGCTAAAGAACATGATTATCGCAGTCGTGTAATTCGCGAATGGGCAGATCAATTCGTGGCCAGCGGCATGACCAATCCCTCCAGCAAGGAAAACACGCCAAAAAGGTTGCTTGCTTGTCCCACGAAGACATAAAGAACAAATGTATCGAATGGCTGAAGTCCCGAAAGCCCATGGAGCGGGATCTCAACATGCTGAAGCAATACATAGAAGAAGACGGATTAGATGGATCAGCCAGTGTCTCAGTCAAAACTATTCGAGAGTATCTTTCGAAACGGGGATTTCAGTTTCGAAAGAACACGAAAGGAATATATTTTGACGGACACGAGAGAACAGACGTTGTAAGGTATCGTCAAGAATGGGCTCAGCGGATGGTGCAGAAATTGTCACATATGGAAGACTACACCGGGGATGATATGGAGACGACGATAGAGCCGGAGTTATCGAACAACAGGAAGAAATTCATCATGGTAATGCATGATGATCCGTGTTTTATGCAAACGATGGGCGCAAAAAGGGCTGGTTTCAAGAAGGCGAATCGCAGATCAGGAAGAAGGGACCTGGACTCTCCATAATGGTCAGTGAGTTCCAGTGTCCCTACCATGGAACTATGCGCCATGAAGATAAAACGTCAAGAGTGCTTTTTTACGCTGGTGCAAACAGAGAAGGATATTGGACATCCGATAATCTCTTAAAGCAATTGGAGGAAGTCATCCCCATCTTTAAAGCATTGCATCCCGATTGCATGGGATTGTTTCTTTTCGACCAATCGTCAAACCACACTGCTTATGCAGTTGACGCCTTGGTTGCTACACGTATGACATTGTCACCTAAGGTCCACGACTCGCAAAAGGACAGATATCGATTTCGAGATACCAAATTCTCTCACAGCTTAGAGAAGCGCGAAAAAGTTCAAACTTTCTATGAGATGAGAGAGAAAAGAAGAAAGAATGGACAGATGAAGCGGTGGGAAGAGTTCAAAGGTGTCAAGCGAATCTTGGAGGAAAGAGGCCTGTGGCACGATGAGGACCGATCTTCTGGAAGGGAAGGAAAGAGATGGCGTCTGCGTTGCGAAAACGATGATTCTGAAGATCCAGAATGCTGTGCGCAGCATTGTCTTTCTTTACAATTGGATTTCAAGTTTCAGCGATCCGCCTTGCAAGCGACGCTGCTTCGCCATAAGCTATTATTCGATTTGTATCCGAAGCTCCACTGCGAGTGCAACTGGATCGAAAGGTACTGGGCGGACGTCAAGCGAGACGTAAGACACAACTGCGACTACACGTTCAAAGGTCTGCAGCAGCGTCTGCCAATCGCTTTGGACAACGCATCTCCACCAGGAAAAGCTCCTAGCAAAATACGAAGGTATTTCAAGAGATGCATCCGCTATATTGAGGCATATAGCAAAGGAATGGATGCTTGGGCGGCAGATGAGGAAGTCAGAAAATTTACCACTAGAAGATCCACTTCGCATCGTCGACTAGGAGTTGATGAATAGATATTTCTTTTATTTCCTATTTGGAATCGGAGTTTGACGAATAAAATTTGAAACGTTATCGCCTGTTGCGGTTTATAGCTGTGCTGCACCATGTTACTCTTCGGAGGGTAGTAAGAATGGCATCCAAGTTTTGCTTCATTGATTAGCCAAGAATGTATTTTTATGCTATTCTGTACATATTTTGCGTCCATCGAGTGACCAAGTTGATGTAAATAGAGTGTGATCTCTTCCCAATCCATATACTAATGGCCGCATATTCAATTTTCTTTCTCTGTGCAAAATTTTATAGATCAGCATAGAACTACATTCAATAAGCGATAGGGTCATAAAATACTTTGTAAGTATGGTTGGGGTGATGGCATATGCGGAAATCGCTGACTTTTACCCTGATTTATTATATCCATTTACTGATTCATCACGACTTAAAATGGTTATAGTCAGCAATGCCGGGCTTTTGGTACATCGGAAAAGACGATCCGTATAAGAGAGAAATGCGTAATTTTTACGCTCATCATCGCAGTACTGCTATCATTCCCTTTGTGTCCTCAAGGGTTAGACTATGATGCGATGAAAATCGATCTAATGGTTATTTTCTGTAGGAATATTCAGAGGACACTACTAATTTACCGGCATCCGAATGAGTGCTAGAGGTAGAATTCTATCTATGCAGAATCGCAGACTTTTGAGTGGGTAATGCATGTCGATGAGGGAAACAATCATGTAAGAAAAAGGGGTTGCAGTAGCCACAAAAGAAAGAAGATTCTGTAGCCCTGTAGCGACAGCCATTGTCATGATAAATGAAATGAAAGCATGTAGTAATACCGTATTTAATAAATGACAAACCGAAGATGTGTGGGACTCTGTGTGGATGGTTCATGTTGTTCTGAATTCATATGCGTATACGCAGGTCTCCCAGCAGCTCAGAATAATATACTGAATGCAATTCTCTTATACGCATAATATAGTAGAATCATAAGCAATGCAAACACATGGTTTTGGGCAATAAATTCCATGTACACGCTAGATGCTCAAGAATTTGAGAAGTGCCTTCACTTCGGACCTAAATTATACCTCAGAGAATCTTATTTGGGATCTCTTCCGGACATAAGGTTAACAGAACCTGTAGCTGGGCGTCTCATCCGCTTGTATTATGCAGCTAGTTGGGCGTTGCAATGGTATAAATCTTGGAACCTTCCACTAAAATATGTTTATCGTTTTCTACTGATTCTCATTATGCTTTCCAACAACGAATTACTTACAAAGGACCATTTCTCAAGACGTGAATATCATAAGGAAGCAGCATCAACTTACTGGCTCCCACTCGACGAAGAAGAGAGGGTGCGCTTGGATCATGTAGGTTATCGAAACCTGTGACGCATGTCCTTATTCTCCGTTGCCAGCAACATTATGGCACGCGTGGGCTCTTTGGAGAGTATGATCAAGTGTTTTCTGCTTTTTCTTGCTTTCTAATGCAGATAATAGTAACGTGTTGTCGTCTGTCAAGGATCATGTCGCTTTCGATCAAGGTGCCAAGGTTCTGGAGATCGGTTATGGCTCTGGAGCATGGCTACAAGAAATGAGTGTTTGTTATCCCAACAGCAGATTCTATGGAGTGGATATCTTTGATAGAAACGAACAAGATCGCTTCCCCAAAAACGTACAGCTAAGTTACGGGAACGTCCTTAAACGTCTTGGCTTCCCCGATAATACATTTGACTTTGTGCATATGCGGAATTTTATCATTGCGTTGCGAAAGGAAGAATGGCCTATAGCACTCCGAGAGATTATGCGTGTCATGAAGCCTGGCGGGATTGTTCAGCTGTGCGAATCAGAGCTACCTGTAAGTGTATGTGGTCGGATCCAAAAAGAAAAAGCTCAACCAGTCTCTCATCCAACAAGAATCCCTGCAACGAAACGATGGTATTAGTTGTGCAAGCCGGTAAATTATCTTCTGATCCGAAGTGTCATTGCTGAAAAAAAGATTATTAGTGGAAAAGGTGTGCGCAGAATGTGGACAGGATCCATACATCGCACGAAAACTGTCCCAAATGCTAGAAGAAGCAGGCGCTACCATCATCCAGAAGGAGCAGAGGATTCTGGACTTCAGTATGTCATTGGCATTGAGCCAACATCATTTAACTTTCTCCTTGTAGGTATCGATTCGGACGTCGTTAGAGAACTCACAGACGTGTACAGAAAGACATTTTCTACAGTGCTACCTTCCTTAGCTCCTCACTTTAAAGAACATGGCGCAGGCGCGCAGAAGATGATTGTAGAAAAATTTGATCGTGCATTGCATGACAGTAGTGATGTGTTCCGAGCCATAGTTGGCCAGAAAACATTGTAGTCATGGGCTTTAGTATAAACATCAGCAAAAAAAATAATAACGTTGCTTGTGGCACAAGGACTCTGAGATTAACTCTTGAATCTGTAATTCATGCTTATACCATAGTACGGTGAATAGATGAACCTGCGTTCCCAGAACACAAACTGTATGGGAACAAATAAATATTCGATATGAGTCAGCTAAATTCATCCTACCTTGGTTCTCCGCGACATGTTCTGGACAAAGCAATTCCAACTAAAAGACATTCCTGACTTGACAGGAAAAATCGCCGTCATTACTGGTAGCAATACTGGTGTATGTTTTATGGGAGTGGGGTTGGGGTTGAGAGTAATGTCGTTCATGAACGCTTAATCGCATGCTACAGATCGGTCGTGTATGTGCGCGAGAGATGGCGCAAAAGCAATGTCATATGTAAGCTTTCCTGGGAAATGGGAAGTAGGATGCTAAAGTACCATCAGTGTTATGGCTTGTCGAAACAAGGAGAAGACTGAAAAGGGGGCAGAGGCCATTCGACAGGAGACAGGCAATCCAAATGTGGAATATATTCCGTTGGATTTGATGTCATTGAAGTCAGTCAAGCAGTTTAGTGATGAATTTAGACGTCGACATGACAAACTCCATATTTTAATGAACAACGCTGGTGTCATGCTGTCACCTTTTGGGCTCTCTGAAGATGGTACGTGAAAAAAACGTCTGATACATAAGGGTACGAATAGAACGTCCTTAGGCATCGAGACCCAATTTGCAACGAACCACGTCGGACATTTCTACTTGACGATGTTGCTGTTACCTTTGCTGGAACAAACCGTTCCCAGTCGCGTGATCAACGTTAGTTCGATAGCACATGTATATGCGTGGTCCCTAGACCTTGAGAAGATCAGTGATCAAGCAGGCTTTATATCAACCATGCAGTATTCACGAGCAAAGGTATGTATGTCCGTTGGAAAAGTCATTTTTAAAGTTAAATGGATTACAGGCCTGCAATATCTTGTTCACACGTGAATTAAACAAGCGATTGCAAAATAAGGGTATTCAGGTAAACGAGGGAAAAAAAAGAAAGTTATTTTTTTATCGGCATGTTGACACGCTCTCCTTACTCTTATAGCATATTCGTGTCAATTGCAACCATCCTGGCGTCGTGAGTAGCGAGTTGTCTCGGCATATTGTGTCACCTGGGGGAGTTTTGGATTGGCTGTATAATCAGTGGCTAACGATATCAACGGAGGATGGATCGTTGGCGCAACTGTTTTTGGCGACCAGTCCTGAAGTGGAAGAGAAGGATATCCGCGGTCAATACTACGTAAGTTTAATATAGCTTATCTTATGATATACTAAAGACAAGAATCAGGTTCCCTATGGAAAAGCTGGTACAGTCCGAGGCATTGCTAAGTCTGATGAGGCTGCTGTAAGACTGTGGCATTATACAGAAAACCTGTTGAAGGAAAAGGTTCAGGGATATCAAGGCACTGATATTTGATACGTTAAGGATAACGTTAGTATAGGAAAGTTAAAGAAGAAACAAAAAATCGGAGCTTGATCTAGGTAAAGGCGTCGTGTGATTATCAATAAGGGGGTTTTGTCGTGAAATCAACTGCATTTAGTATATCTCTGTGGAGGAAATAAACATCACAAGTGAACGATAGCCAATTGATCTACCAAGCGTCAATTTTGTTTCTCACGCGTTATTGAGAGAAGTTAACGAAAAAAGATGAAACGGAAGAAAATTCCGCCACTGTATAGAAATGTATTCTCCTTTTTTCTTTGATGACCCTTCATCAATGATTGACAGTAAGTTTCAGGGCATGCACGCCAGAGTAACCAGTTTCTCGGTCCAGCTTCCCACGAATGGAAACCATGTCATTCGATTTTCCCCCCATAGATTTAGCAGTAAAAAGATCGTGTCTGCAGGAGAGGGGATTATTCTTTTGGGGGTGGAACAGAGAAAGAGAGAGAAAGAGAAAAGAGATAGCCAAGATAAAGAAAAGGTATGATAGTCTTTGGTTGTTTGGGGAATCATGAGGTAGTTTAACGCCAAAAACAAACATTCGGGTAAACATAGGTCTTACTTGGCGCCTTTTTGCTATTTATGATATAAATAACACGCTGCATGACGGAAAAATCTGTCAAGTTTTTGTTTTTAAGTGATGAACAAAAAAAAATTTATACATTTTTTACTGTAGGAGAAACGCGGAAGAAAGGTATTTTACTTAACCCCTTATTAGTAGAAGCATCAAACTAAGCTAACGAAATCGGGGGGCTGTTGAATACATGACGTCGTTTGACATAGGATATTTTATCTTTTGCATAAAACTGGGGTAGGAGTAGGGTAGAGGATTAGCTGAATGAAACATGTAAATAAGTTGAGGGATGATTTTCTTTACAAACATGACGCCATAGCTACATAATTTCATCTTTTTCGTTACTTGGCAAAAAGTTATGTAACCTATCAACGGTAGCTGCACAAGACAAGACATTGCATGAAGTTCATGAAATAAGTAGTTTAGATAAAATTGAATATGAAAAGAAAAAGAGGTTGTTTAAAAAGTTACGTTATAGCCCATTGTTAGAAACCTAAAAATGTTTCTTTTACACTTTGTTTGTTAGAATGTTCCTACTGATAAAATAAAGAAAGAAAGAGGTAAATCTTCCCCTTTTTTACCAAACTCACCATGCAGCAAGTCATTCAAGACATAAAAAGCGGTAAAGCTTTTTCTTTCTTTCGCTTAACCTCTTTTTTCTTTTTCTCCTCTTATACTCTCTTTTCTATATACATATACATATACATATATATATATATATACTCTTTTATATATATATATATATATATAACTCTCTCTTCTCTTCTTTTCTTTTCTTATTAACTCTCTCAACTTTACTCTCGTTTGTTATATACTTTTCTTTTCTTTTTTATTGTATGAAAGGCGAATGCTTTGATGACGTTCGATCGATCAGACGACAATCATCACCCTTACCATCCCCATCCTTACCCGACGACGGCACCACCGCAACAACAACAACAACTTCCACTCCCCTCCTCGGTGTTGGAGAATGATATGCACCTTGGTTGGTCCGGTGATCCGACCTTACACGGTTCTACAAGTAGTGTCGCAGAATATCCTGCAACTGGAACCATTGGTTTGTCGCCGCCGGCGGTGACATCGCCTTCCGTCCCGACACCCGTGCCACAACCTCCTTTGGATCCAAATAAACCCACACACCCGGAATGGGGTGTCATGAAGGATCAGGATTTTCATCCTTTGACACTGAAACACCAACGTGACCTTGAAAACCTTTACCTGTCAGGCGCGTCTATCAAAGACTTCTATTTCTGGCAGGCAAATCTAGGTGGTTACTGTATGGCAGATATGATACAAAGTAAGTTTGAATTAAAGATAGACTGTAAAATATATATATTAAAACACAAACCAAAAACAAAAGAGCTCGTTTATTCGTCAGAAGGTTGGTTCGTTCTTGTTCGACGTGTAGTAGAAGGTGCACCACCTTCTGGTAGAAGAAAGAAGAAACGCGGTATGGGTTAACACGAACCGTGCACCAGTGATTCCCTCTTCCCCCTATATTTTGACAGTTATAACAACAAAACACAAGCCTAACTTCTTTATTCTTTTTTTTTTCTTCTATCTCCTCACCTTTATTTCCCCTTTTTATTCTCTTTTTCTCTGTCATCATACTTACCCTCACTTCTCCCCTTTTCCTCCCCCTTTTTTAGTTGATGTTTCACATTCCCTTTTGATCATGTATGCCATGAACGTCCACTATATTCTTTTTTTTTTCTCTCCTCGTTGGTAAATTCTTTGGACCGTGTATCATATATTATCGCAGTAACTTCTAAATATATTTATGGCACACTTGTAAGCAAGTGTATTTGAAGAAAGATAATGACCCGGTTTTGTTTGATCGTATGTGCAAATAATGTGAAAAGGAAAAAAAAAGAAGAATCCAGAGTGGAAGAAAGCACCCCTATATCTCTTTTAAATGCATAGTCTGTAACTGACGTAACGACCGGCCGTTTCACTGTCTCTCAAAATCTTGACAACCTATATACAGAGAATGAATATCATCATCATCATCATGATCCTCTTTTTCTCTTATAGTTACCTGTCCACGCTTCAATCCATAGTATCTTGCTACTGGATCAGAGTGCTGTATACGAGGCAACTGTGTATCCTTGAGACGGCTAAACATAAAATAATTAGTTCAGCTTCGTTCTTCTTTTTCGTTTTCTTACTACTTACTATCGTTGCAATAATACTGCCTTTTCTTCAGCTGTTAACACTTCATGTTTTGGAACCAAGACGTGATGTGTAATATTGACCAACAATTCGTTCTCTTGGAATGACTCAAGTGTATGTTTCGATGGCAGAGATTGGATAACCTTGTTTGCAGACGATGTCATAGTCGATTGATAAATACAGATACCCTTTGGAATTTGCTGTTGTGCCATTCGTTCAACATAGCTTTATATCACATCAGTTTCCTATATTTTCAAATATATACTTTCACTACTTACACGCGCAATGGCTTGACGCCTACAGATTTATCCTTGGGGAAAAAGACGAGCAATTGATCCGTAGGATCGTCTTTCTTTTGAACAACAAATGTCAAATGGTCACGACTGTAGAAAAATATAAGCAAGAGTACTCTTTTCTCTTGCTGGGTGTTCTTACTCAACATCGTTGGAGGGAGCAAAGGTACGTCGGAAGGTGTCTAATTCCATGTCCAACTCTGATTGCGACACGAGATAACCCTTTTCAACTTATCATGAGCGGGTTCGCTGCTATATCAAATCGTCTAACTTACTCGGTCGTGCACCATCTGATGAGCTGTTCTGAATACTCGCCACAATCTCGTCACTTCACTTCTGCCACCGGAATCCATGCTGATCGTTCGTTTGCTTGAAAAAGGTGTTTTCTCAACCGAAGGAACGAGCTTCTGGAGAAATTGTGACCGTAAATTCACCCGTAAGCTACGCCACCACTAATTGAACCCCAAAAAGGGAAGTCGAAGACCACGTCAAGCGGAGAGCTGCAACATGCTTGCTTACAGCCATCGACTGACGCCGGGCGTCATCACGGTAGTCCTAGCTCTCCTCCACGCGTTTGGCCTTTATATCTTCCTCAAAGGCTTTTTACTTGCACGCCAATCGATTGACCTCGAAGGCAACGTTTATGAACCATGGGAACGTTTTCCCCTGGGTCGAGAGAAACATGACTTATTACCTACCGTACCCGCGCAACAATCTTTCAAACGAGCTGTCATCATTGTCATTGATGCCCTACGATTTGACTTTCTAGTGTCCATGCCGAACGACACCGCCGATCCTCTATTCCACAACCATTTTCCCATTGTCCGCCATCTACAGCAAACACGCCCCTCATCATCCCTTCTTTTTCAGTTCCGAGCCGACCCACCGACAACCACAACTCAACGTATCAAAGGTCTCATGACCGGCTCATTACCCACATTTATCGACGCAGGTACCAATTTTGATTCGTCAGCACTAGGAGAAGATCATCTACTTCGCCATATAAGCGATCGTTTCGAGAACATTTACTTTATGGGTGATGATACATGGGTTAATCTGTTCCCGGAATCACTTCATCGAAAAGACAGGACCTTTGGAAGTGATAGTTTTAAAATGTTTGATCTTCATACTGTCGATAATCGCATTCTATCGCGTTTATGGCCTTTGTTGGAACAAGAACAACAACAAGAGGGTGCATGGGACATTGTCATCTCCCATTTCCTTGGTGTTGATCATTGTGGGCACACGTACGGACCCTCCCATCCAAACATGGCTATGAAACTGGAGCAGATGAATGGCGTGATAGAACGAATTATTCCCCATATCGACAACGACACTTTGCTTGTTCTCATGGGAGATCATGGCATGTCTGTGGAAGGTGATCATGGTGGCGAAAGCCATGAAGAACTCATGAGTGGTCTGTTCCTGTACTCGGGACGACCACTTACTTTGGCACACACACAAGACGACGATGGCCTCTACTACCAACGTCTTTTTGACCGCATACATCGTGCTCGTGCAATGGAATTAGGCTACGATTTCGAAGCCATTTCCAATCGATTAGGCTATAACGCATCCACCTACCCAATGATTTCTCAAATTCATCTTGTGCCCACACTCTCCTACCTTTTGCACCTACCAATACCCTTTGGCAATTTGGGTGGTCTTATTCCTGATCTGCTTATGCCAAACCAGCCTTTTCCCAGCAGATCTAGGAGCCTTCTTCATATGGTTGAGCAATTCCGTGTCAATGCACTACAAGTACATGATTACATGACCACCTACTTCAATCATACATCCCATAACGGATTTTCGCCGCAGAAACTGGCACCCATGTTCCAACGTCTGTACAAAGCTGAAGAACAGCTGGAGGCACTGGCGCTTCAGCCCTGGTTCTCAAACGCGCTCGTTCAGCCCTCGGAGAAAGAAGAAGAAATGGTCAAGGCGCTGGAACAAGTCCTTTTCGAGTACAATCTGTTTCTTGTGCGTACGATCAAATACTGTGAGGCTATTTGGGCCCAGTTCGACACCGGCTCGATGTCTTTAGGTGTTCTACTTCTTGGTTTGAGTACATGTGCGACGCTCTGGCTGATCCGCCATCGTATGCTTTCCCTTCCGCGAGCTTCCACAGCGGTGATCAGCATGGGTGCAGTGGGCATGGGCTTGGCCGCATTGCGTTACACTGCGCTGCAGGAAATCATGCGCAATCACGGTTGGTTCGAGAAAATGGCGTGGTCAGACTGGATTGGTGCGTTCTGCGCACTCCCAGTAACAGCAGTAGCACTGTCGACGACGGCATCGCTGCAAGAAGAAGAAGGAACGGTAGGAAACGTGTACGACTGGATTGGCCTCCTTGTCGCGACGGTGTGCCAAGCGTTTACATTGGCGTCGAATAGTTTTGTTATTTGGGAGGATCGAGTGATCCGATTTCTGCTAGCGACCCTCTGCATGGGGTGGGTGCTTCGGAATGCGAAAAAAGCCAAAACCAAATATGAGATAGTGGCACCTTTCCTGCTTCTAGGTTGGGTAAGGCTGACAGGTCTCACGGGTCAATGCCGCGAAGAACAGTTCCCGCACTGCGTGTACATCCATCAAGGTCACCTCAACTCGGACCTTTCCGCTCTTGGCTTTCTACTGCTATGCCTCATTGTGATACTTTTGCTCCTGCATGCATTTCAACAACGACTAGCCTCGATCGCCACGTACAGCCCCACCTCTGCCTTGACCATCTATCGACTGTCGCTGACGATTGTGTTTATCCGCCTGGTAACGGACATTGTCGAGACCTCCCATGACGCGTACATAATCCAAAAATTGGCTGCCATCTTCTTCTTGGATATCAATAACGGAACGGTTCGGAAACTACTAGTGGATGTGTATGCACCACGACTAGTCTATGCGTTGACGCTGGGTAGTACATGGACCGCCGTAAGGAAGATCATGTCAGGACCAACAAGAACTACCCATCTACAGCAAGGCTGCTGGACAGTACTTTTCCTGTGGAGCACCCTGCTTGCGATGCTGCAGAGACCACTGGGCAGCATAATTGTGTTGACAATGCCGATGGTTGTGGGACTTTTGACCCAGGGTCAGCCAAGTCTCCTGATCCGTCTCGCATTGACCCACTGTCTTGGGCATCATGTCTTTTTTGCTACCGCGCATCAAGCTATTTTCACCTCACTTCCGTGGAAGGCTGCCTTTATTGGTTTTGATGATATGAACTATTATGGTGGTGCAACTTTGGTCCTCTTATCCACATTATCTGGTCATATTCTATCCTGGCTTGGCTGGGCCGTTCTTTTAGCAGAGCAACCAGGGACACATCAAAAACAACCCTTTGTTCTCCTTTTGGTCCTTTTTCACGCTATCCCGACCTTCTTATCTGCTATCTTTATCTTCATCCTGCGGAGACACTTGATGACTTGGAAAATTTTTGCTCCGCGGTTCCTGCTGCAGGCCATCATGGCAGTCGGATCGCATGTGGCAGCCATAGTGCTCTAGAACCACCTTTCTTACTTTATTTGTTAAAATAGATCCTTTTTTTATTAATGAAGCCATTATCCACTAATTTAGTCAATTTTTTTTTGTTCAGTCACTTATTGTCATGACATAAAGATCATTGAACCCAGAGACACATGCCTCTCTCAATAAATGTTTCGTATCTGCATTTAGTCAAATTGTATGTGTTATAAAGAAAAGGAATGTTCCTTATATTTTTATGTCGTACGAGCCTTGCAAGCGGATGCAAACCTACGTTTTTCATGATCGATCAAAACAATAGTTATGGTTACCATTTCTCACTATCTGGCCATGGTCCCATCAATGACGCGTCATTGCATGGCAAGATGCATTCTGGATTCTTTAGAGAAGGGCGACATGAGCCTGGATTTTTTCTCGAAGCATGACTAGAAAACAGACAGATTTCCTTTTTATGCTCATGTCCACTTTTGAGCACAACATGCAAACTTTGTTTTTTTTTTTTAAAAAAAAAGAACACATTGATTTTCTTTCGAAAGAAACTTTATGTACGTTTACTAGTTTTAAATGACTAGCGGATAACGTTATGCAACAGTTGAGAAAAAAAAAGAAGAAACTCTATGAGTTCAGCAGTATCTGTTGATCACTCCAACGCCCAGCATGAAGAGTAGCACTTTAAACCGCATGTCGCCAGTGATCCAGCCAAACCGTTCATAGAGCGACGGTCGCTGTTGTTGTGGTTGCTGGATTTCCTCGTCTTCAGGAACAGTGACCATAGGATGGCTGCTTCCTGACTCGGTGGGTGCGTCCGTCTCTTGTGCCGCGGTGTCTTTTCCTTGGGTAGCTGTGGGAAGTAGCGGAAGGGCCTGATATTCCGAATGTGCTGATGGACGTTTAGGTTGTGATGAGCATAACCATCGCGTGATCTCTGTAGTCGATTGGCTGAGATGATGGCATACAAAGATAAACAAGGCCGAGGAAATTGCCAAATTAAACCACCATCCGAATCCGCGTGCCCATGTTGGCTGTGTTAGCACGACCAGCAAGCCCTTCGTATCTCCAGCAAGCCACATGTGGAACTGCCCGATGAAAGTTTCCAACGAAATTCTACCGATGAATTCAAAAAATCGAGATGAGGTATTGCGTAGCCGTAGTGTCGCATTACGAAGAATCACAAAGGCCAGGATAGGGATCCAGGAAATATAGGGATGAGAGGCGTTGTAGGCGAACTTGTTTTCGCGAGTCAGTTCAAACCAGAAATACCAGATCAACGCAAACACAGATAGGCCGATGCTCAGTCTCTTGACGCGCAGCCATGAAGGGTGGTCTTTCAAATTAAGGTCCGAAAATTTGATGTACGCATAGGCGGTCAGCATGCCAGCATAGACAATCCATGCATCTAGTCCGAGGCGGAATCGCCACTCGGATGCGTTCCAGTGAATGTTGACAAAGTACTGCAAAACAGCGAAAAGACCTTCCAGGACACCTGGGTAGTAAATAATTGTGCCTGTAATTGCTCCCGCGACGGTAATCTTAGCAAGCATAAACCATGGCGTCTTGTTGGCTTGGTTGCCAATGTACATTGTTAACCATATGACAAGAAACCAGAATGAGACGAGGGGTGTAAAGTAGTAGCTGAGATAGTCGGTATCCATAAGGTATTGAAGCACAAAGGTGAGCAGATTCAATCGAACCATGACATTCATAATACGTCCTAGTCCAAAGTCGCCTTTTTTGTAGAAGAAAAAGAAATGCCCGTAGCCCGTTTGGAACAGGTAGGCAGCGACAAGAATACGAACAGCATTGTAGATACCAGATGTTCCCGACGCGCCGAGGAAATGATAGATGAGAATGATCACTTGCATCCATCCTTTCCATTCATCTGTCTGATGCCGATTGAGGAAACCTTGATCGCCTTCTTTCTTAAACTTCAATGTCAAGATACCGGCTGCAGTAATGGCCATCATAAGCAGCGCAAAGCCAGTAGGATCAAATTGCTTTTGCGCCTTTCCGAAAAGTTGGGTGCGGTCTCCAAAATACATGTAGATCACGCATAAACCAAAGATAAATAAGGAATGCAGCACAGACTCCGAGGGAAAAAGACGAGTGATGGATTTCGACACAGACCCTTAAAGCAAAAAAAAAAATGGATTAAGCATGAAATGTTCTTTTGTCACCTGCCAGCCTACCTGATCCAGCCACGTAGCAACCGAGAGGGATCCATAGCAGAAACAGTAAGAAAAATATGTTTTGGTACCATTTAGGAGTAGGGTAGTGGTAACAGCACGTAGTGGCCATGGGGTATTTCTTGGGAAGTTGGTCATTGCAGCGGAAGTTAAGGGCAAGTTGCGCTTGCACAGACGTGACGGAGGATCCATAGTGAAGACCATCCTCGGTATCGTCCATCTCTTCAGCCACCGCATTCCATACAAACGGTATGGCGAAAGGTGTCTTTGGCGTCACCGCATTCTCTTGCTCTTTCATGTAGTTATTCATTTTTTTGACCTTTTCTATGGTCATTGTTCGCACACGATCATGAGACAACCGATCAAATCGTGGAACTTCCACGGGTGAGAGAATCACAGCATCGGCCAGCCGACTCGATCTCTCAACCGCTTGGAACACGCGATCAACGGCATCTCTCCATGGTTCAAAGTAATCTTCATCTAGATAACGCATTTGCCACAGTCCGCTTCCGATAACGAGAAGACTGGGCTGTCGTACTGCATCCGTGGCTGCCAGCAGATCGATGGTTCTGGAGGAGTTGAGATATGGATCCCACCAGAACTCAAAGACCAGTCGCTGTTCTCGGAACTCATACAGACGGTCAGAATGCTTAGGTCCTGACGTGTCAATATCGTGCTTAATGAGTTGAACATTAGAAAAGAACTGGTTGCGCGTGATGGAATCGCCAATATACAAAATACGGGAATGTTGAAGGCAAGTGGCCATGTCGCCAGGTTTGTAGGTGTGCATCATGCATCCAGCTGGCTGCCATTTTGTATGCTGATCGTCGAGCCACCAACCGTCATTGAGCATACTATGACACCGAGTACGATCAGCGGGTTCTAGAACAATGTGTTGATTCAGCAAACAAGGTACACAAAAAAGTTAACACGTCTCATCCTACCCAAGATGAAGCGTCCCACGGCACCCAAAAGAACAAAAATAAAGGTCAGACATACGCTGACCGTCCATAGTTTGGAATGAAGGGAAGTGGTGCCAGAGGAAGACCCCATGGTAGAAGGAGAAAAGAAGAAAAGAAGAAAAGAAGAGAGGAACAAAAGACGAAACTCAGCCTAGTGGGGTTCATCGTTTATGACCCAGCGGCGATCTTATCTATATTTGATTTGGTTCCATTTTCATTGAATGTTATCTTTTTTGTATGACAATCGTTGAACCGTTTGCCCCACATTGATTTCATTCGTGCTGGACAGATTTGCAACAAGTGCGATACGATGATTGCTCAACACCAATGGATTCCGGTGACGTTACACATGGACTTTTTTGCTTGGAATTTTTCACTCGGCATGACACATCTACTCTATATGTATACTGTATTTTCGAAAAACTTTTTGCGCGCAAACACGTTTTACTGAGCTTTTCTTCTCTTCTGATTTGTCAACGGTGACTCCTTTTTTTCGATTACTTTCTACTGTTCTTCTTTCATTATGCTGTAACTCTTCCTTTTTTTCATTATATTTCTTGCCAAAACAATGGCGGATGTTTTGAGTGTATACAACTTTTGATACTTCAAGGAGATAGCTTTTCCTAGCAGCAGGCAAGAGTAGCTTCTGCTGAGGAAAATGCTTACGACTGGTGCCATTGGGAAGATGATATCAGACGGGATCGAGGGTAAACCATTACTGCCTACGTGTATTAGAATATACTTGCTGTAATAGTATATCAATGCTGTTTTCTCGCGATGAGTCTTCTCGCAGTGCTGCTTATATCGATGTCACTTCTTCTTCAGCTACTTCCATAGCATCTTCATCGTTCTTGCTCACAGCCACGTCCTCAAGTTTTTACCATATGTACGCATCTTTATGTTGAATTTTTATTCATCACCGTCATGTATCCATATCTTCTTTCTAAGGAACATTAGTCGACGAAAAACGCTGTGCAATCCGAGATGAATGAAAAGTCAAGTGCTTACCGTAGCGAAGCGAAGGTAAAAGGGCTTCCTGTGATGAGCATCTGCATGTGCATCGGCCCAGTGTTTCTTGCTTCCATCAGATCTTCACAATTACACAATGTATGTTCTTTCCATACTTCATCTTGCCACGTATCCCTTTCAGTGTGTCCCGGTTGGGAATGTCCTTTTGTGATGTAGCCTTTTTCCATGCCTTCGATTGCTGTATTTTCTTTATTCTGTATCATCCTACAATGGATTACCAGTCCAGTATTCTTGCTGCAGTTTCCAAAGTTTTTGCATCCAAAGACTTTTTGCCGGTCATTCTCCTAACCATCATCTTTTTTTTTTTTTGGATCATTGTTCTTCTGATTATCGTAAAAATTTTGCACGCGACAGCAACAAAAATCCAAAGGACTTTGGGCAGAATCGAATGCAGGCTATATCATGGCTGATACGTATCGGAATGTGTTTATTGAAATGAAGTGCCAATCTCAGTGCTGTTTCCTAACAGGGCGCCTTCTCACAGTGGTTCTCATATTGATGTCCGTTTTTCAATCATTTCCGTAGGACCTTGATCTCTCTTACCCACACAGCCGCCTCTTCGATTATCGTCATAGCGTTTTCGCCCCTTTCTCCATAATTACTTTCGTTTTGTTTCTAGGTCTTCTGATGCAGGAATCAAGACTGTGGGAGGCAGCGAATACCAATAACAATTATTGGCAAATCAACATATCCGTTTTTAGGCTTGACCACTTCTTCGTAATCGACATAATCATATTTTTTTATGAAGAATACCAAGGCGAAAGGGATGTGCAGTCGGATGCGAATGAAGGGCCAAGCGCTTTTACCTTCGCTTCGCTACGGTAAGCACTTGGCCCTTCATTCGCATCTGGCTGCACATCCCGGCAGTGTATCTTGGCTCCAGGTATCTGCGCAGTTACAGGATCTATATGTTCCTTCGATGTTTCTTCTGTTACGTATCCTTTTTCAGTCTGTCCTGTACGCAAGGTCATCTGTTGCTGACGTATTCGTTGCTATATGTCGTCTTGCAGCGGATTCTATTATTATATGCCTGTTCACAATTTCTTCTATGGTATACTTTACAGTTTCTGCTTAGAATCGAATTTTTTTTTTTAGTTTACGATATGATCCGCAAATTAATTGCTGGTTCTCCTTCAACACATCGTTTCGCTACAAGAGCTCTTAGTTCATATCATATTCTCATGAAATCTCTTGCCACAGTCGGACAGTGAGATGAAAAGAAAAATCAATAAAAACAATACGGGGTCTGCCCCAGCCGCGTGCGGCTGCAACGGAATGAGCGAAGCGAAGTGGAGAAGGGCTAGTTGTGAGTTACTGTTTTTTGCAGAACGTTTTGCGTTGCCTAAAATGATTTTTTGCATCGCCTGAGAATCGATATACACGGTTCTCGATTGACGCAAGAAATCATTTTAAGCGTAGCAAACATTCATTATTTAGCAACTTGTTTGATGATCCGAAGAAGAACTTACCGGTGTGAGCACCTAAAGGATCAATCAGTAAAATTGAAATCAATTTTATATATGTAGTGACAAGCTTACCGTAGAAATCTAAACCCTCCCGGTGGAGGGAACCGCATTCGTAGCGGCGATATTGTCCCTTGAAGGCCTGGCAAATTCGGCTGGTCTGCCTTGGCCCCTCCAGATCGATTCAGCGATCCGAAATAGGTTCTTGCTTGCCATCACATCTCCCACCACAGCATCTTGGAATGCAAAACCTGTAAGATGTTGTGGAATCGGGATGTGATCGCTGGTTACAACTTTCTGAAGCGATCTGTTTCGGCAATTATGGCAGATCTAAACGTACATTTGAGCATATCGTTGTCACCAGTATCATAATACTGACCTGACCTGTGAGGAGAGGTACTCGTCAATTGTTACAACTAGTAACTCTCCGCGTCTTTCCCTTCTCTTCAAACTTCTCCATAGGATATTGACCACACCTTTGCGGTGTCCCTTGTAGTTACATCTGTTATTGAACATCCCGTCGCCGAATACAATAAAAGGTGTCTTTCCCTCCTTCGTGAAATTTGCGGGCCTCCATTGATGAAAGCATCCCTTTCTCCTGAGCGTGCTTCGTTCGGAAGAAGTGTTTGGTCGAGGAACACTGTTAGCAATTCATTAGTTACT
This sequence comes from Saksenaea vasiformis B4078, assembly GCA_000697055.1. NCBI lineage: Eukaryota > Fungi > Mucoromycota > Mucoromycetes > Mucorales > Saksenaeaceae > Saksenaea > Saksenaea vasiformis. Next base: position 42,099 of record JNDT01001425.1, read on the forward strand.
GTTGGTAGTAAATTGATATAATTAAAAGTACTTGCCAATGAGCTAATGATTTATCATCAGTCGTGCTTTTCTTACTCCGTGCGTCTTTACGACGTTTGCGACCTTTTTTGCGTGTTCTCCTATTTGATCTTGTGCGCTTTCGTTTTCTACGATTGTACTTTTTGCCGCCAGATACCAGAATGTTAATCATTTCTTCTCTTGCTCTTTGCACCCTTTGATAGCCGTGGAACCTTGCCATTGCTCTTCCCGGACCGTAGAAATCGACTAAGGTATTCATATGAAGAAAAATGCACTCCAGATAGCGGTTATATGAATCGACGTCAGACGTCTTTCCGGATTCCAGAGAGCTCTCAATCTCTTCGACTCCTTGCTCTTTCTTTTCTACTTGCATCTGTCTATTTCTGTTCGGTGAACCCGTATACGAATAATACTCGTTCGTAGAACATCGTCTTATTTCATGACGCTCATTGTTTTGGCCGTACGCAGCAGTAAAAGCCTGATTAATACCAGGATCTATGGCACATGGTGTGAAATGGTCATATACATTCTCCATAGT
>JNDT01001426.1:0-12349 GCA_000697055.1 Saksenaea vasiformis B4078
CTAGTGTACTTTCCATGTTCATCTTTCTTTGGAGCGATGGTGAGAGGGCTATTCCACCGGTTATCAGCATGTGCTGGCACTTCAATAATGGTGCCTTCAGCTTTCCATTGCTCAATAGTATTTTTTATAATTTCTTTTGCTTTGTATGGAATGTCATATTGATGGCAGTGACATACGATGTCATCTGGTATTGGGATGGTGACAACAGCTTCTGGAACAGTGCAAAATGAGTCTTTGGGAATTTTCGTGTTTGCTTCCAAACTAGGAGCGATGTGTTTCAGGAAAGTGGCTTGCTCAGCTTCTGTTCCTGCAGGTGAATTGTTCAGTTCAGGGGCATCATCAACCTTTTCTTCTTTGTCTTCTTCCAATGAATCTTTCCATATACTGGTTAAACCCACATAACTGATTCCGAATAAAGGCATTAGGTCAGTACCAATGCTGGCTGGTATGCCATTAAATAATTCCATGACTTCAAAGAAGCACTTTAGATGTTTACCATCATATCATACATCAGTATCAACGGTTGTTCCTACACGTCATATTTTTGATTGTGCATCAGTGAGTTGAATCATGCCTGATTGCATTTCATATTTTATGTTATTTATTTTACAAAAGTTGACGCCGAGAGCCGAGAAATTTGCACCTCCATCCAACAGTACTTTTACCCATTGATCCTCTATAGTGACGTGAATCAGCGTTTGTATCAACTCGTTTTCTTTTGTGTCAATTTGACCATTACGAGATAACTTACAAGGCAAGGCATCATTGAGGTCCATGTTGTTTATGACACGGTGTGCTGACCAGTTGACCTTGGCTTGGCCATATTGTTTGGCTTTGTGGTCCCGGTATTCTTGACAGGTGTGGCCATGCGCCCACGGTTTGCCACAGAATGTGCATACGTTTTTCTTTTGTTGTGCTTTTTGAGTATTAGCTGGGTTGTGTCTGGATTGGTTTACACCACTCACAAATGGCTTATTGCCGCGGAACTGCTTTTTGTGATGTAGATGGGTACTATTGCCCTCATCCTCACAGGAACGCTTCTCAGAATCAGAACTTTGAAAGTGCAAACAGCGACGTATTCGCACATGTCGTCCAACGACTGTTCTGTAAATTTGGGTCCAAACTTAGTCGAGACCAAGTTGAACGCCTCATCCTTATGTACAAGTGATGAAAGTAAAGTGACTATCATTGGAACGTAGTATTGATTCAAGCCAGTTTCAATGCTTCTTTGGTGGAAGCGCCAGACATATGTTTGAAGTAGTTCTCCCCTTTTTTGGTGCATGCAGATAACAGTCTCCATACCATGAAGTTTCTGCTCAGGCGTGTCAAACTTATCCACAATTTTGGTGCGCATTTCAAGCCATCTGATCGAGGGCGAATTTCTTATTTCATTGTCAAACCAGATCGTTTGAGCATCATCAAAAGACTTAGGGAGAAGACGTTTCCAATGTTCTTCCACAGGCAAGTTACAAGCATGCAGCTCTTTTTCGAATGCTCTCAAAAACATTTCAGCAGAGATGTGCACAATTTTACCATTATGCCAGCGTGGTGTTCCCACAATTTGAAGTACAGGAAGATCGCGAGGGATATAGCAGCCCTCTGAAGGAGAAGGTCCATCTACTGATTGGGTCCTGTTATTGATGGCCGCTTGCTTGGCAGCCAACTCCTCCCAAGTAAAAAACTTGGGACAGTTTGGGTGGCTGACCTTACAAACTTGGCAGTAAGCTTCCACTTCCACCTTGGCCTCTTGTAGGACATTGAGAGCCCTGGTTCTTTCCCCAGACCCAGCATGATTTAGGACAAAGTCCTGATACTCATTCTCACAAGCAGAGGCTTGCGATTGCAATGCACAGTATACAGCCAAAGCTTTATCTTCAGGGCTTACTACACCAGACGAGGTAATGGAACTGGTAGCAGAGAGTTGTTCCTGAGGCTGCAATTGGATCAAAAGACTGCTCAAGTTGAGCTCTGTTCCGTTTTTACCCATGGTGATGTCAGGTTGCTGATTGATATTATCATTCATAGCAGACATTGTTGTTAAGTTGTTGTTGTTGTTGTTGTTTTTAAATGAAAATATAAAGGTTTGTTTTTTGATTTTTTTTGTGATCGAGTGTGTTGTAGTATTCACTGTAAAAAAATGTTGTGTCGTGACTGGAACTGATAAGTACAGTGAGACTGAAGGGTGTCGTTTATTTCAGTAGAAAAGTAGACCAGGAACTAATTACTAGCTATGGCTGTATTTATATGATCAGAGATCATGTCTATTATATTGACACAGCAATAGATTATATCTCAGACATGACACCTTGAATCAGCAAAGAGTTTCATCAAAGAGTTTCATCAAAGATAAAAAGAGAAATAAAAAGAGGACAGCAGAATTGTCATCGCTTGTCAGACAGAGAATAAAATAAAAAGAAAAGAAAAGGAATCAATGGATTTGGGTTAATGGTGATTTCTTGAGAATAACCAATGGAGGCAAGCAATAAAAGGCAGTTTGAGAAATAAAAGAAAAACCTTTAGAAAAGACCTTTTGAGATGGCTTGAGATAACCAAGAGGAGAATATGCTGTTATAACCTAATGTTTTATTCATTGAATTGGAGAGATATTTATACAAAATAGATCAATAGAAAATAATTTCACTAAGTGGATGATCATCTAGTCTATCATGGCTCGAATGGATAATGATGGCAGGTAATTGGTTCAATCATATGCACTTTGGATTGTATACACTTTGGATCATATGCATCTTGGATCATATGTACTTTGGATCATATGCAGTTTCAATTGTATGTAGTTTCAATTGTATGTAGTTTCGAGTGGATGTGCCTTTGGATAAGGTTTGGGAGTCTTGTTGGAGGTAATACCACAGGTCATGTGCCATTGTCAGAATGGATGTCGGTTTGTATAGGATTTCATGAGCCTAATGATACAGTGACTCACAAAATGGTACAAATGTTTTTAAATTTTGCATTTAGAGTATAATTTCTCTTTACTGAAAAAAAACTACATCTTATATGAATTATCATTTGAAAGTAGAGGTTTTAAGCTTTCATTTAAGTATACATACATAAATATATCTTCTGTTGCTCTTGAGTTATCATTGTTTAAAAATTTCTATTCATTTGAACCTTTTTGACTGTTTTTATTTTTCTTTTATTTTTTATTATTTAATATTTAGTATGGCCTCCTTTTGCTTTATAAATAGCAGCAATTCTTCTAGGCATACTTTCAATAAGTTTTTGATATTCTTCTACAGCTATATTGTTCCAAACAGCTTGTGTATGTTCCCACAAATCAAGCATACCATCAGGATGATGTTCATATTACAACAATCGTCATTTGAGAATGGACCACAAGTACTCAATGGGATTCAAATCAGGTGAATATGCTGACCATGTCAAAACATTCATTTTGTTCTTCTCAAACTACTCATTGATCTTTTTAGCCTTGTGGATTGGAGCATTATCTTGCTGAAAAATGATATGCTGTTTGTTTAAACCATATCATTCGATCGTTTTGAACAACTCATCATCCAATATTTCTTCATACAGATCAGCATTCATGTGTCCCTTGATATTGGCCATGTATCTTATACTATGCCATGTCATACATCCCCAAATCATCAAGGAGCCACCACCATGTTTGACAGCATATTGAACATTGGCATCACATAGTATTTGTCCATCAGTCCAAGTCTATTGCATTCCATCAGAACCAATACGATTGACCTTTATTTCATCACTGAAAATCACTCATTTCTAATCATCAGTAGTCCAATGTAGATGAGCATGTACAAACTCATAGTGTTCCTTCTTATACTGCTTAGTAAGAGGAAGTATTATTGGTTTATACTGCGCCTTATATCCAATAGAACATAAAAAACAGCAAACTGCTTCTGCACTAACATTGACACCATCGTTACTAAGCTTGCAACTAGTGTCTGTAGCATTCTTATAGTCACCATTGTTCAAATTGCATAAGATGCAGCGACCCAACATTGTAGTAATTATACTTGGACGACCTGATGGTTGACATTCAATGGTGACATCTAGCTGATTGCAAATTGCTGACACTGTTCCAATACTAATGTTCAAGTTTTTGGCAACCTTTTTTACTGAAACGCCTGACTGTAACTGAACAATAATATTTTGACATTTGTCATTGCTAATAGTATACATTGTATTGTAATTGCAAATGAAATGAGCTAATTTCAAGATATAAACAAAAAAAAGGCGATAGAGTTACTATTGCTGCTAAATCAAAATAAATAAGCTCATGACTGGGCATTTTATATAAGTTTTTTAGAAAAAGAAAAAATGGTCTAAAAGGTTCAAATGAATAGAAATTTTTAAACAATGATAACTTAAGAGTAACAGAAGATATATTTATGTATGTATACTTAAATGAAAGCTTAAAACCTCTACTTTCAAATGATAATTCATGTAAGATGTAGTTTTTTTTCAGTAAAGAGAAATTACACTCTAAATGCAAAATTTAAAAACAGTTGAATCATTTCATGAGTCACTGTAAGAACCTAGAGGACTTCAAAGTTGTAATACAACTTTGAAAGATATATTGTGTCAAGGTGACATCTTTTATTAATCTACTTGAAAAAGAATAAAAAAATAAGAACAAAGTAAAATCAATATTGTGGATAAAAGAAAATAAAAAGGCGAGATTGCTACAGAGTAAAAATTGATGTGCTACAACGTCTTAATGGCATCCTGAAACAAATGTTTTGTAAATATGTCAAAGGTAATATCTATCAATGGGATGACTTCTTGAATACTACAGTCTGGGCATGCCATATAAGAAAACATCATATGACAGGGATGGTTGGAGATAGAACAATGAATGCAACTTGTCAATAAAAATGACAAAGAACGTTGGGATGCAGCACTAAAATCACAGGACTTTGAGATTGGTGACCATGTCTTGCTCCATTACAAAAATAAATATAGCTTTGAATTTAACTAAAAAGGACCATACATAGTGATCAATCAGCATTTACCTATGTACATTTACAAGATTCAATCTTTGAATGGTGAACCCTACAACTTCTGGGTCCATACTGACCACCTCAAACATGCCCTTGCATCAAGTTTTACTTCTCCTTAGTATGATCTGACAACTTTCTATGCAAAAGAAAAATCCAATACTGCTAATATCCTGCCCAACTCGCCACAATCTCTATGCCTTCATTTCTCAAGGACGATCAACAGTTTAAAGAGAAGATATTGTCACTACCTAATTTTGTATGACTGGGTTCAAATACTGCTCTGATTGTAACAAGTACTCTGACTATCATACTATACTCAGATTAATGTACATTGTCATTGACATAACCCCATGACAAGAAATCATCATCTGCCATAGGCTCATAAGTCACTCCACTTAGATAGATAGATAGATTTTATGTATATTGTAATATATGGAGTATTTGCTATCATGTCTTCTGCACAAAATTACTATGCACAGCTGTATGCAGCTGTGCAGGGATTATCGTATTTTAATTTTACTTTGACATGGAGATCCGCATGCATGAATATGTAGTCATGGTAATCAGAGCAGAAGGACAATCATATCTATCATCACTCTAAACAAACATGACATTTAATCTATCTTAACAAAAGCTCTTATTCAACATGCACTGCTGATCACTGTTATTTTTATTATTGTAGAAGAGCCAATAAAAAGATATATAAGCTGGGTCAATTAATATACAATAAAGAATACAACACAAGTCTCAAAGGATTTATCCATCTGATTCTTTTTATTGATTTTCTTCTACAAACCTTTCAATTTCTATATCACATATATAAATATCTAGAAACTCTTGAGCAAAATAAAGGCATAAATTTCTTTCTCTTTTCTTTGCTATCAATTGTTTTATCCTTATTGAAGTTTGACCTATCGTCTCTGGAACCATATTGAGAATAGGAAGACAACTCTGAATCTACAAAATGACAAAAGAAGCACAACAATAATGTCATATATGTAGTGGGCCTTGATCTGAGTTGGTCTTCCAAAGGATGTACAATGGTCAAACTCACAGGGGATCACAGAAAAATAAACAAAACAATAAAAGAGAAGATAAAACGGTTGATGATTTATTTTGATTAACACTTCAATGTATTTATATTGTTTTCTAAGCTGTCGCAGCACTGTGTCACAGCATTGGTGTTGGTAATGTTGCTGATTTTGTTGAGGGTGTTGCAGCTGTCTTGATTGATCAGTAAAGAGGTTACAGAACACAAAAGGGTGCTGCGCGATTCCTCGCTCTGATTGGTCGGCTGAATTGCAGGCATTACAATTGTCATGCACGCCAAGTTGTAGTCGCACAAGAACTTCTGTGTAATTGGGCAAGGCTTCCAAAACAGCAAGCCATTGTCCTCTCGGCCTCTGCTCCAAAAAGAACATGTCTTCAAGAAACCTCTGCTCAGCAAATGACAAAGTGATGTATTCACTTCCATTCCATTTTTATATCTTCAACCGTTTTATAGATTACACATAGTTTAGAGAAAAAATATAAATACTAACTTTCATGGCGACAATAAAGCATCATCGTTTTTTACTCCCATTCTTATTCTTTATTGTTCCCCTTGATCCCCAGTGGTGTCGTAATGGCAGAATGTATTGATCAGATCAATACATATCTACCATTACGACACCACTGGGGATCAAGGGGAACAATAAAGAATAAGAATGGGAGTAAAAAACGATGATGCTTTATTGTCGCCATGAAAGTTAGTATTTATATTTTTTCTCTAAACTATGTGTAATCTATAAAACGGTTGAAGATATAAAAATGGAATGGAAGTGAATACATCACTTCATTATTTGCTGAGCAGAGGTTCCTTGAAGACATGTTCTTTTTGGAGCAGAGGCCGAGAGGACAATGGCTTGCTGTTTTGGGATCCTTGCCCAATTATACAGAAGTTCTTGTGCGACTACAACTTGGCGTGCATGACAGTGGGTTTGACCATTTCCTGGAAGACAACTCAGATCAATACATATTGTCGTGCTTCTTTTTGACTGATCCAATCAATGGCCATGGAAGTTAACTTGAATAGTGTCAGAGAATAAAAGAATAACAGAAACAGATGATGCCTTTATTCGTTATGAATGTTCATGCTTATATATCTTTTCTAAATCTATAATTATATGAGAACGTTGGTAGAGAATATAAAAATGTAAATATGGCAGAGCGTCTTCAAAGAGAAATGGATTTTGGTTAAGATTTCTTGTGCTACGTGCTGTTTATGGTTGAAGGCTGAGTTGCCTTTTGTGATTCGGGATCCGATTGGCTGAGGTCTTCTGGGTACGACAATACTCCCTCCCAAGAATGTTGGTCATCTGCGAGCAACAGAGAAATGGCCGTAAGAAGAGCAGGGTCATTACGCCAAGAGGCACGTGCTGTGGCAGGGTCATACCAAGTGGAAGTGACAGGTGTGGAACTAATGTAGATAGGGTGGAGGTGATCGGTATGTACCCATGACGCGTAAGGTTTGCCGTCCATAGCTTTGAGCTTATAGATATCTGTATCCAAGTTACTTGCAACAACCTTAAAGGGGCCTTTCCAGTTGTATTCGAGACTGAGCTTATTTTCATGTTGCATCAGGACGTGTTGACCAATGGTGAATTTCTGTGGTTTCATAATAAGATCCCAGCGTTCTTTGTCGCATTGTGCATTGTGTTGGAGACGATCAGTGGCGTTTTGTCAAGCTTGACATAGCTGTCAAATAACTGGAAGTCGGTTATTACTGGGTAATTGCAGATCAGTAGGTGGGTCGGCAGAGATAAAGGGACGAAGAGGGTCACCTGGAAGAATGGGATCTTGGCCATATACCAAGTAAAAAGGACTCAGGCCAGTTGTGCAATGTTTGCAGATACAGCAAGCAAAAAGAGCGGTTTCCAAGAAGTCATCCCAGTGATGGATTGCACCATTGACATACTTGCGAAGCATAGGCTTGATAATACCATTGGTGCATTTGCACTTGCCATTAGATCATGGGTGGAAAGCTGAAGTAGCGTTGTGGCGAAGCTTGAGATGACCAAGGTAGTTGGATAGGACCTTAGACATGAAATTGGGACCACGATTGGTGACAATTTCAGCAGGGCACCCGAAGTGCATCACAATTTCTTCAAAAATGAAATTTGCAATGGCTTCTCCAGTAGCATCAGGAACTGCGCGAGCAATAGGCCAATTGGTGGTATAATCCACAGCAACTAAGATCCAACGATTTCTATTTACAGTCTTGGGAAGTTCTCCAATAAAATCAAGGTGCCAGCATGAGAATGCAGGAGGAATTTCTGGTAGGTGCATTGGTAAATGATGTGTAGTGCGATCTGGGTTAGCAGTGAGCTGACATTCAGGGCATTGAGAGAGCCATTCTTGGATATCCGCGTGCATGTTTGGCCACCACCAGTGTTTCTTGACCAATTCATATACTGATGATGTTCCTGCGTGACTGAAATTATTATGGAAGTGGCGGACAACTTCAGCTCATCGTGCGAACAATGCATAATGGATTTTGTGTGTCTCCTTCCTGAATTTCACCTTGTGGAAGATCTTGTCATCTCGTACCATGAATCATTCCTTATGCTTCTGAAGTAGATCGGCATATGAAGTGGGCCATTGTTCCTCTGGTTTACCATAGAATTTGGGCCAATCCGATTCCTGGATTGCTAAAGTTGCATACAGATATTCCAGTTCCATCTCAGGTTCTTGAGTAGAGCAATTAGGACCATCTCACTGAGAGAGCAGATCGGGCACATGGTTGTCCTTTCCTGGCTTATACTGGATGTCTGGATCATATAATTCCATTTCAGCAATCCAGCGCGTTAGACAAGGTGTTGGCTTTAGTTGGGTCCGAAAGTAATGCAAAGGGTGGTGATCCGTGTATAATGTATAGGGTCGTCCTTCGATGAAACACCTCCAAGAGTGCAACGCATGTAATATTCCCAGAAGTTCCCTTTCTTGAGCCGGATACTTTCGTTCAGCATCAGATAGTTTTTTTGATTCAAAAGCCAACGGGTGTAGTAGGCCATCCATTCCTTGCTGCAATAATACCGCACCTACACCAAAGTCAGAGGCATCTGTCTCAATCACAAATGGCAATTCTGGGTCAGGTGGCAGTAGAATGGGAGCGTTAGCCATGCGTGACTTGATCTCTTCGAAAGCAGCTTGACATTCTGGCGTCCAAATGATCAGTCGTTTCTTTGTTCCTGTCCCTTTTGTAAGGTCCGTCAATGGCACTGCGATCATAGAGAAGTCTTATATAAACCGTCGATAGTGCGAGCCGAGGCCAATGAACTGTTGAACCTCTTGTACATTTGTTGGAACTGGCCAGTTTTGAATTGCAGAGACCTTCGACTGTGTGGGCAGGATACCTTCAGCCATGACCTGGAACCCAACAAACTCCAATTTTTGCTTGTTGAATTTGCATTTTTTGAGGTTTGCATATAATTTAGCTTTCTGTAAGCAATCCAGAACTTGTCAGACGTGTCTCTCATGCTCTTCCTTCATGCGACTGAAGATAAGTATATCATCTAGATAGACCAACACGAACTTATCCAGATAGTCCTTCAATACCGAGTTCATGAGCCATTGAAACGTTGGAGGCGCGTTTGTCAAGCCAAAAGGTAAGACCAGGAACTCGAATGAGCCATACTGTGTGTTGAAGGCAGTTTTCAGCACGTCCTCTAGACAGATCTTTACTTGATGGTAGCCACTCTTTAGATCGATACTCGAGAAATATCTTGCGCCACTAAGTCTTTCCAAACACTCATTGATACGAGACAGAGGATGTGAGTTTCGTTTGGTAACCTGATTGATCGCGTGATAGTCAATACACAGACGCATGGAACCATCCTTTTTTTGAACAAACAAGACAGGTGCACCCCAGGGTGAAACGCTAGGCCTTATTAACCCCAGATCCAATAGCTCTGCAAGCTGCTTACGGAGCTCATCCAACTCTAGCGGACTCATCTTGAAGGGCTGATGGTTGATGGATGCTGCTTCACCCATGTCAATCACATGTTCCACTTCCCGATCTGGGGGCAAACCTGGTAGTATTGATTTGAAAACATCCATATATTCATTGATGATTTCATCGAAGTTTCCATCATAAGTATGAAGTTTGTCACCCATATAGTACAGCGTGAGCATGTTGTCGATATCATCCAAGCACAATAACCATTGTACTTGTCAGTGCATAATCAAGTAGGATAGTTCTGGCACTTGACGTTGGTACTTCGGGCTGAGCGTGTAGGTTTTACCATTGCAGTGAATTTTCCAAGCATCATACTGCCAGTCTGGTTCAGGCTTGACTTGTTTGAACCAATCCCAACCTAGGATGATGTCGAACTTCGTATCAAATATGTAGGCCTTCCATTCTTGTTGAAAACCATCTGCTGTTGAAAGATTGAATTTCACCATGGAATCAATTTGGGTTGTATGACCTCCAGCTGTTTCTACTTCTCGCCCCCGTATAGATTCACTCTTGAGACCAGAACACATTCGGAGTGAGATGTAAGATGCACTTGTGCCAGTATCGAGCAATACTTCTGCACCTTTCCCATTGCACAACATGAAATACAGTGGTGGATCAGTGTCTTTTATTGAATTCAAAGAATTGATGTGATGCACGTCTGCAATGATTTCTACTATTTCTTCCAGGGACGTTGGAGTTTGTCCATCTGATAGATCGATCAGATCACTTTCTGTCTTCAGTGCTGACTGGACCGTATGTAGGGAGCTTTTCGAGTTTTATTGTATGTGCAGAGGGACTCCCTTTAAATCCGCTGCACGTTCTCTTTTAAATCGTTGCTTGTTTGTTCTTGATGTCTTGGCCAGTAGTGTAAGTGATTGGAGAGTTCACCCGAGGAGCAGGAACGTGCCATATGGCCAATACCACCGCAATTGAAACACTGTGGATTATTATTGCCATTGCGTCTCATAGTTGATTCTTGCTGGTTTCCTCGATATCTAGGAGAAAACTGCCCGTTTTGTTGGTGACAGAAATGGACAGCATCTAAATCCATTGGTGCCACCTCACTACTACAACCGTACTGTGGTTCCTTGTAGTGTGCAGTTGCAGATGCCTGCGGATTAACAATTGAATGTTGCATGATTTTTGCACTCTCGTAAGCCAACGCCATGCACTCTGCTTCAGCCAATGTGGTTGGATATCTAGTTACCACATGTACATGCACTTCGTCCTGTAGTCCCCTCGTGAAGCGATCCAATGCTTCTTCATCTGTCATGGTTGGTATTTCCACGCAGACGCTCCTAAATGCTGACACGTAGTCTGTGACAGAGCCGTCCTGTTGTAACACTGCCAATCGGTCACGAGCCACTTGTGTTGCATTGGGTGGTTGAAACTCTTGAAGGACTGCCTTCCGAAATTCAGCCCATTCATAGATTGGTGCTCCAAATTGTTCGCACTGTCACCACCAGAGTTCAGCCTCGCCTTGCAGGAGTAATGTTGCATAGCTTATTTTTTCTAAGTCAGGTAATCATCTCATCTCAGCATATCGCTCCACCGATCGTATCCATGCTTCTGCTGCATAGGCTGTTCGCTCTCCTCAGAACGTGTCAGGTACATGAGCTTTGATATGAAATGCAGGTGCCACTTGCTGTTCCAATAGGCGTGTGACCACCTTTAGGAGTTTCTCCATTTCTCCTTCTTTTGTCAGTTGTGGGTTCATTTCTTCCTCATCAGTGAGGTCTTCTTGTGTATGGTATGTTTTAAAGGAGTCAGGTAGATCAAAATTATTCATCAGCTACCAATTGTCATGCTTCTTTTTGGCTGATCCAATCAATGGCCATGGAAGTTAACTTGAATAGCGTCAGAGAATAAAAGAATAACAGAAACAGATGATACCTTTATTCGTTATGAATGTTTGTACTTATATATCTTTTCTAAATCTATAATTATATGAGAACGTCAGTAGAGAATATAAAAATGTAAATATGGCAGAGTGTCTTCAAAGGGAAATGGATTTCCGTCAAGACTTCTTGTGCTACGTGCTGTTTATGGTTGAAGGCCGAGTTGCCTTTTGTGATTCGGGATCCGATTGGCTGAGATCTTCTGGGTATGACAATATTGTTGGACCTGAAGTCATCAAAACATTTTACTGAAATGTTTCCAAGAAGTTCTTAGATACTTCTCGCATCTTCCACTTCATAGAACAGAATAGAATAGAATAGAAGATATCATTAGTATAAATATTTCGCTTAGTTTTAGGCAATAAACATTATCGAATTCTCACACACTTTCGTTTTATTCTCTGTCTCTTTATTCTATTCCGGCTTGATTGGATATTGATCCAAAACAGTAGCTG
>JNDT01001427.1:0-23978 GCA_000697055.1 Saksenaea vasiformis B4078
CAATGCCTTTTACATATCGTTAGACTGCACAAGTGCATGTACCTGATCTTATTTTCCATAATATGTGTTCGTAGATTTGCATTATTATTAAGTGATAGCAAACGGAAGCGCGCACACGTATAAATGATTCGAGAAATGCAAAACACTTTCCTGTCTGATCCTTTTGCTCCAGTCGCCATATTCCAGAATCTGTTCCATAACATCCTAGCTATCACCAGATGAACTTGTAAGAATCTTGTTGTTACATGACTCTTACCTCGGACCTCGATCTGTTGCTTTCAAGGAGTTTGAGAGAGTCTGAATGTCCTGCACAAGGTAGCAAGCAGGCAGCAACCACGGATTATATTAGAATAAATTGCAAAGGCAAATCTAAAGTATGATCCTCAACGTTTCCATAGATTAAACATGAATTGATGTTTCGACAACTAAACTAGTTTAGTTCGGTTAATCTATTTCACCTATTATATTTTTCCAAAATTCTATAACTTAAAACTTAAGCGAAATGTGTTATATTAAGGCATGAACGGCATTGGGAAAAGAAGGATCATATAACTTTACCGAGAATAGAAGTATCTCAAGCATAATTATAGCGCGCGCCCACTGTAGAGTTCTTTTTTTTTTGTAATATTATCGACTGTTCAACCAACATGACGTTCTTCTGTCCGTACGTCAAGTCCATCTTCTAACGTCCAAGCCCTTTTGTCGTTTGTTCTTTGGTACCATTAACTTCCTATGTTGATATCTCCGTCTGTCTCCTCGTAAATCTCTCGCAGTCTCTGTTGTGCCCATTTATCTCCTTGATCTGCTGCTTTTTGATACCATTCAATTGCCTTGTCAATGTCTTCCTTTTCATCTCTATAAACATCTCCAAGTTTCTCTTGCATCCATGTATTTCCTTGATCAGCCGCTTTCTGATGCCATTCAATAGCCTTGCCAATATCCTCCTCCACTCCATATCCCCAGTAATACATCCTTCCAAGTGTGTATTGTGCATCTTCATTTTCTTCATCAGCTGCATTTTTGCACCATTCAATCGCTTTGGAGTACAATTCAGCTGCTTTAACATCGTCCTGCTCCACACCCCAGCCGAGCCAATGCATATGTCCAAGATTGTGTTGCCCAATTCCATGTCCCTGATCTGTTGATTTTCCCTACCACTCAGCCGCTTTCTTGTAGTCTCTAAGCACAAGCGGCCCTCTACAGTACATGTCGCCCAGTTTAGTTTGCGCATCAGCATTCCTCTGTTCCGCTGCCTTTTTGTACCATTGGACTGCTTTGACGTAGTCTCGAGCTATACCTCGTCCGTATCTGTGTATATCTCCAAGTCTTGTTTGTGCTTCGCTATTTCCCTGAGCCGCTGATTTTTTGTAACATTCGATTGCTTTGATGTAATCTTTATCCGCATCTATTCCACGGTAGTATTTCTCACCAAGTTCGAATTGCGCCCACTTATCATCATAATCAACCGCACCTTCTTGTACACTATTGTCTTCCTTGTGCTCTTTGTCCACCCTATCTTTCTGGGTAGTTTTAGTGATGGACATATGTGGTACGCTTCCGCCGTCCTGACCAGCAGTTTCCTGTTCACAATATGATCAATGACATCACCGTGATCATCAGTATTCTCGTCACTGAGCGCACCTTCCTGAGATTCGGGCTGCCCAGTTTCGTTTCCGCAATTCGTCGCTGTATCGCTTTGGCGGTCCGCATCTTGCACACTTTCGTCATTTACATTGCGCCCCTTAAGAGCTGTGGTATCGCTGTTTTCCGTTGGCTTCTTGAAATGACCATTGGAAAATATCTTTAGTAAGCTTCTTTCACTTGAGCACGTTCGTCATCGTCAAGTAGCTTATACATTGGCTTTACTTCTTGGAGCCGGATAATGCCTGGTCTGGATTTGACCGTTTCCTTCCACTTCCCTAAACCATGCGCGAAAAACACCCTGATATCTCCACCTATCAAAACCACTTGTCTAGCAAACTACAAGAAATACGCCCTGGTGCGAGTACCTATGATTTTCCAGTGCCCGTGATCTGTTATCACTTTCTTAATAGTTTCCGCTATCTCGCCGCTGCAGCGGGTTCTTTATGTATGGTATCTGTCACGCTTCCTCTCTGGACGTTCATGCTTTCCGTTTTACAAGCCAATGAACCACCTAAAGTAGGAAATTATTCATTTACGTTATATCTCTGATGATAATACCAAGTAAAATCTTTGACGGATAGTAAAATCCGAACTGTCCAAACACGTCTTGCAGTGCTTTATACTTCTTCTCGTTGGTGTCTTCCGCCAACGCATGTTACACAGCTTGCTTAAAACTAGAGACGGCTTTAATAAATTCAGAAGACAAACGCACCTAATGTAAATCCTGTTAATCGTGCCATTCGTAACTCATGTTCTAGACTATTACTTCTCCCCAGCAAATGTGAGAAACTGTATGTTCGACTGCACTGTTTTCAGAAGGTCGTTGACCATATCTACGTGCAAGACAGCTGATTGCAGCAGCAATATCGTATGCAAAGCGTTTGTACGGCAGGCTGTGGAAACTGTCATTATACAGTGGATTTTCCATGGGTCTATCCGAGTCAATGGACTTTGTGCATACTTCTTCTATGAACGACTCATCACAACGGTACTTGTGGAGAAGACTTTGTATATCCTCCGTTCCATCTGCTAGCTGTATTGCAGAATACTCAGCAGTATATCCATCAAAATGGAGACCACAGGTGCATCAATTAAAGATATCGTACGCTAAAAATTTGCTGAGCTTTTGAAAGTATCAGACAAACGCGCATAAATCGATAAGTTTGAGCTTATCACGTTATGTGGAAGACTCATTTGAAGGTAAAGAAAGGTCGTATAGTGTCTATCTCTATCTCTTTGTAGAGTGACGTATTTATGAGCTGTAATAACCCCCTTTATTGGCTACAATGTCCGGAATGTCGTAGTCTAAATCACATCAAATACCAACATGAGAATTTATCCAGACTTTTCATACGGGGAGAATAGTGTCAGTATCCTTACATAAGGATGTCAATGCACCAGCTAAATTTCAGTGTAAAATAGTCACCACCGATCATGATATACCTGTTGATCTCCATGGGTGAATATGTATAGTGGATCGTACTAAGACGGATATGCAAAAGTAATAGCGCTACCATGTTTGACTTCTCTTTTCATTTGATGCAATATTGACAGTATGAAATGTAACAAGCTTTGTGTAGTCGTATGAGCGTACAAGCGAGGTTTTTTTATACTCTATGATATTTATAATGTCTATATCCAGGAGGACTGGCATCTATACTTCGGAGCACACTATTTTACGGTCAAAATACCACGACTTAACTGGCAAGCTGCTGACTGGCTATCGTTGAGATTACATTATATTCGATGGCGTAAGAAACCAGACAGATGTACCATTTTTCCTTTGCATCTATCCGTCCATTTCCTCATAGGTCAGCGAGTACCTCGTTTCATTTATCCGCCAGCCTTTTGTACCGTTCAATTGTTGTATTTATGTTTTCCTTTTCATATCCCAATCTACATCGCGCACCTTCATCTCCTTGAACCGGCTCTCTTTGGGTACCATCCAATTGATTTGTCGATATTTCCCTTCCCCGTATATATATCTCAGTTCATTTGTGCGTCTCCTTTTCGTTCATACTATTTTCTTTGATACGATTTCGATTGTTCTCGTGAAGATTTCTTTCATTGTATGTCTCCAATGACACATATTTCCAAGTATATTCTGCGCATCTTCGTTTTCCCAATCAGCTGCATTTTTCCTATCATCCAGTCAACTTGAAATGCAATTTCTCTGCTTTGTCATCGTCTGCTCCCGTATCGCTACCAACTAGATCAAAGGCTAGTCAAATTCTCAGTGATTGATACTGACTGTTAGCTTGCTCAGGTTCCCAACTCCATATTGTAGAAGGAGAATTAATCGATCAAAGCTTTTAGCCGCAATAAACTAAAACACAGGAAAACGTAGGCTTAGTATGATGAAAACATGCATGTCAAGTTACTGGACGGCGTAATCTTAGTTTATATGCCGGAACTTCCATCCCATACGCAGTAGGTAGTACAAAGTTAGCAGGATAAAAGGACTTAGCTGCATGGATGTCAACCTCCTTTCTTTCACAAAACATAGCATGCTACCTGACAATTTCTCTATACCCACCCCGACGACGCCACTGCTCGAATCTGTCATTCCCGACCCCAGCAAGATCTTCAAGAGCCTGTGTCGGCTGCTCATCACGGCCTTTTACACGTTTGTCGAAGTGGTTATCCCCTTTGCTCTGTATTATGTACTCCGACTCTTCATTCAACCTGCACTAGCGGCTGCTGTGGCTAGCCTTCAACTCGTGTGCGTTCTATTTTTCAAACGATGCGTGACGCGCAAAGCTGACATACTCGGAGTCATGCTGCTATGTGGGTTTTCTCTATGTATTGTCGTGTGCTATGTGTGTACTCTTACAGAACGTACCGTTCTGCAATCATCCGCGCTCAGCTTCTCGATGGGCACCGTCATGGTAATCAGTTTGCTACCCTTGCAATGGAAGGATAAGCATCTCTTAAGACCGTTCTGGTTCTACGCGGCCATGAGCATTATACCCTTCAAGTCGACTCGCAAATTCTGGAATGTACTTTGGAAGACCTGGCCTATCTTTAAAAAAGTCTTCCGTATTCAGACAGCTGTCTGTGGTTTCGGCTTAATGAGCGAATTTCTTGCACTTTGGCTGCTCCTTTACTTTATGGATAACAAAAAGAAAGCGATGCTTTACGCTTCTATTTACCTGGCATGCATGACCGTAATTATTCTAACCGTACTTATCGGAGGTGCCATTCTACTCAAACGGAAGTACGAGCAGTTTTATAAAAAGATAGCGACCGGTCAGAGCGAAATAAGACGCACCATTATGCAAGCATTGACATCGGGGATATAAATTTTTTATCCGTGCATGAAACCGTCTCCGTCGTCGTGAATGTGCCTAGAATACCGTTTATTGCAACCTGTTTACACTTCTCTGAATAAACCTTGCGTCCGAACAGAAACAATTTGGGCTGAAAAGAAAATTAGTATGCGTATTAGATACGCTAATTATCGCAGAATTTCATATTCTGCTTACTTTTCCCTTCCATAGACGCTAATTCGTCAGAGCGGCCTACATTGTATCTATGGTTAGTAGATGAACGATAGGTTGGCGTCTTTTGCATACTCAGGGTCATCCCACCGACTCTCATCATTGTTGTTGGCCGAAGCTTTGCTTACCTCCGCTTAAAATGCTAGAGACTAAACGTACTGACTGCCTAATTGCTTACCGCTTTGTTGTGCCTACACCTGATTGTTTGCTGTAACTTCTGCTGTTTATACTAATTGATACAATCATGTGCGCAATCCGCTATACATTTTCATGTACTAGATGGCTTTGCGTAGGCTGGTTTAATAACGATAATCAAATAATTGAAAGTTACAGATAAACAAAGAAAGAAAATACCAGTTTTCCCTTTTAAATAGCCACCACATATCTTATCCGTTTCACTGTCGGACATCGGAACCAAATTGCGGCATGTGGCGCGGGAAAATAATAACACCCTAATTCAAAGCATTGGATCAACGCGTTCGCAACAAAGATTCTTTCAGCACTTCCGCAAAATAATCTTTGAGATCATGCAAAAATGTTCAAAAAACAGTGGATTCGCAAAGATGCTCACAATAAATCTTTGCATCCAGCCTGTTTCAAACGCGAAATGTCAGAATGAGACTCAAGTGCACGGACTAAGAAAATCGTCTTCTGTACAAGGTTATCTCCGCGAACGGCTGTGCCCAGGTTAGTCATTGTTTACGTGGGAAATAGGCTATATTTGTTTTGCAGATGAAACATAAGTGAAGGACACTTACAGGAGCTTGAGAGAGAAGCATATATCCACAATAAACCACTTACAGAAATTACGAGTTGTGACTTTTGTAGTAAGGCAGTTACAAAGTGAATGTGGAAGCAGTGACTTGACGGGATCGAGGGACAAGCAGAGAGACCAGTATCCATATGTATCAAGGCTCAGCCATTATGTTGATTCGCTGGTACATCTTATGATTCTGGACAAGATCACAAGGAGTAGCAATGATCTCTCGATGGTCTCAACCGTTGAAGCTTGTCAGCTACAGGTTGATATCACCGAGTGTGGAAAGTGAGGTTGGCCAAACGTATAACGATTTGAGCGGTATCCTACGGAGGGAAGGATAACAACAATTGAAGTACAGTAACTGAAGGCTGAGAAGAGTGAGGGTAAAATGATCGAAGGACCACTGTACACAGTCAGACATTTTGGCCAGCTTTGCATTTCTATCAGAGTTCTCGTACGATCTCGGTCCAATGAAGACCATCCTGGAATAATCAATCACAGGAGAGAAGTAGAAGAAGTTATCCAAGGGGCTGCCATTCATCAGGCTCTCAGAAAGTGTTTGTTACGGAGACCTTCAAACAACGATACCCAGTCAATGCAGAGTCGCCACTCCGCGGGTTATTGGACTTGAGTGAAACCATTAGATCACGAAGATCCTTTAGCATTTGAGATAATGCTGTCCACTAAGCTTAATGTCTTCCCAAGATTGTTATAACAGTTGCCCTTTGAAAGTGGATAAAAAACAAACTCAAATGATGTGGAGACACACTGATGGCAAGCACGAGTCCATTCGGACGACTGCTCAAACAGGTTACTCGTTGGGGGAAGAACGCGTCACGACAAGATCTGCCTACATCCATTCCCATGTCTCCCGCCAACAAAAAGCGCACCACCAAAAAGCACAAGCCAAAGAATGAAGATCCAATTTACGAGGTGGAGGCGATCCTAGATCACCACAAGTCGGTAAGTTGGCATCGCGGCTTCCATTTGTTCTGTCATGTACTAAGGCCAGGAACAAATGGCCATGTTAGAAAAATACCACACAGTATTTGATCAAATGGAAAGGCTATGACGACGAAGATAACACCTGGGAAGACCAACGAAATATGTAAAGCATGAGGTTTACGCGTTTGTACTGTGCTAATACTGCTCATAGACTGGACAAAACTTTATTACAGAAGTATTGGGCAAGTAAACGTCGCGAAACAAAACAAACAGCAGGGAAAAAGCGGAAACTGTCAAGTTCTTCGGCAAAGAACAAATCCCAGTCATCTTCGTCTAACAAGAAAGGAAAGAAAGCGTCAAAGATGACAGTAGAGGAAATAGCACCGGTTGAGGATACAAACGATGACTCTGCAGACGACATGTTGAATGATACGATTTATAATGCAGACTATCGCACGGAAGATAGCTGGGACTGGAATACATCTGTGAAAGAAGTGGAGCTCGTGACACGCGACCCTCGGCAGGATTCTGATGCTACAATTTACGCTGTCATCCGCTGGTAAGTGTGGGAATGCTCTGAGAAAAGAAGAGAGAAATTCATACATTGAAAAGGGAGGATGGTGTTCTGTCAATGCATCCCACAAAAGAATTGCAAAAAAGGTGCCCGCGGAAGGTAATAAATGGAACGAACTGTTGCCATATCTCATTTGCTGTTTCATTAGCTCATCGAATACTATGAAAAACGTTTGCGATTTGAATCCCTTTGAGAATTGGAAATGACGTAGGTCGAAGCAATTGTATGAATTAAATAAAAAAGATTAGCCGTGAGGGAATGGAATAAACAGAAAAAACGTGAAATGTTGGAACGTCAGATCAGGTAGAAAAAGGGAGACGTAGATTATGATATCAAGGACTCCGTGTCTATGGTATTTAAGAACATCATTGAATGTTGTCTAGAGAACGTTGCAATTCTTGCCATAGGATGCTTATTTTATGTGCAGAGTACTGTTTATTGAACACTATTTTACGCTACTCTAAATAAATTATGCGTCCATGGAGAACCAAATTTACGCTGAGAGAAAAGTAAAATATACGGTCATTGGTTAATGAATTGGCAACAAAATCATACGTTTACTTACATCATCATGGCCCTCGGTGGACGCATAATATATTGGAGCAGCATAAAACGGCATTCACGGTTAGTAAATGAAAGATGTTTTGATGTCTTTTACTTACCCCCGAAGGGCACTCCTGCCATTCGACGGGGGCCAGCCCCGCACCGTAGCGGGTGGGGGCGGCGAGTTGGGATCGGCACGGCATTGATAGCCGGCTATTGTGTTTAACGACCGTGAGTCTGAACAATAGACAAAAAGACATGAGGAATCCCGTATGGATAATAAATCCCAGTACGTACCAGGGATGTAATAAAGAAAACAGAGCCAAAGAAAAAAAAAAAGAATTCATGCGTCCTTTTAAATACGAATCATTTTGGGTGGAACTTGTCCTTATCGTGAAACATTTTTACTGCTTCCGTGGGATCCTGGGAATACATCACTGAAGTATCCACAATACAAGACTCTGGTTATCCAGGCGCGAACTATCCCTTGGATTAACGCAAAACGGCTTACTCCTCAGCGCAAAGACGCATCACCTTCCAGTGCAAAAACCATTCGGCTTAAACGCAATGTAATATTTATTTGATGCAAAGGCTCACTCAAAATCCAGTAAATTGTGCTGATATTTATAGGCATTAGTGTAAATTCATAAGGGATGGCACATCGACCGGAAGAACTTTTGTGCCGACTGATACGAAACAGACCAGGTCTTCCTTTCACATAGCAAGACTCGCTTATCGTTCTCAGAAAGATCTTGTATGAGTGACTATTTCCTGCAATGATTTTCGTACTGTGATGAATAACGTCATTGTCCTTGGGAATCATCTTCTTCCACCACTGCATGCAGTGGATGTTACTTTTGGATGGATCTCTCTTGCGTACAGCGAATTTTTGGAGTTGTTTTCTCCTGGTAAACAGCAAGGTGTTGGAGGTCATGCTCTGCAAGTGGACAAGGACGTTTTGTCGGAGAGGATAAACGTGACATGGCTTCTCCGATTCTGTACGTACGTTGCTAGTTATCGTCCAGGAACCAGTTAAAAATGTACTCAGAAATGAATAGGAGATAAATATTGAACGCTTACATGTTCAACGTTGAGCTCGATTAAAAAGATACCGAGTATGTCGACAATTCAGCTCATAGTTCGGGGCACACTCATAGGAGAATGGTCTCGAAGAAAAGGAACTTACTCCACTATATCTTTCGCAGTAGAGGGAATACCATCCGCATTTCGAACGGATAAAGTACACTGTCGATAATGATGAAAAAAAAGCGTTTCGATAGAATGTTTCTGATAAGGATCTATCACTGCTGACCGTGAGAACGAGAACAAACTCCATCTACATGAAGCTACTGTTTTACATCAACGAGAACGAATAATAATTGTCAAATCGATACGTGATCTTTAACATAGGGGATACAGACAAAAGAGATTCTCCATCACTCATTCTGTCAAGCGAATATTGTGTGACAACTGTGTTATATCATCCTGATAGAGGAGAGGATGGAACGCATAAACCATCACATATTCATACGTAATCTGAAACCAATGTCGATAAAGAGAATGTTCCATTTTGTCTAGTATAAGTATATAATCATCCCCAGAACTAATTTATCATACGGGAAGAAGAGATAAAAGATGGGCGATCTACGGAGAGGAACTCAAATGCAAAAACGAATTTAATACTGGAGATACGTCTGTGATCACGACATCCTCAGTGCGCAAATGATGCATTTCACTAAGGACGCTATAGAGGAGATGCACATTACTTGTTATCAGTCCCAACAATGGAAGAGTGCATGAGAACTAATGGACTCAAAGATGTCCCGAAAATATGCCCGGTCTCGTCTCAGAAAGCCATGTTCTAAGCTTCAGGAGAAGCAACAGCCCGAAAGTTATATGAAATTACTTTTGCAACATCGAATGATACAATGGGTTTAGCAACGGATCCGCCGCTCATACTACGGGCGACTATCATCAACCAATGTTATCCACAACAATCCAATATCGCCAATGGGAGGCTCCCCATTCAGGGTAAACTTTCAACTATGGTCAATCGTCTATCTGTCCGAAAAGCAGGCTGCTGCGCTACTCTATATCAATGATGCTCACCAGCAATACGCTGCTACCAGGTTCGAGGGACATCGCTTCAGAGGACTTGGTTGCAAATATAAATCTACGCAACGTTAAATGGAAGGACATGCGTACGCCACGCCATACATGTATACGATTCCTGCCAGTTTCCGCAATATAGGAAGTCCGGGCGGGACACGATTATCCAAACTTCCTTCAGGGAAAATCACACTCGGTAACGCATGCTTTCGGCCAACTAGTGACGAATGGCGAAAGCATATGGACGGGAGACCTGAACCGATCACCCGGTGCAATACACGCTTCATATGTCCCTACGACTGGAACTAGCCTCAAAGCAACAACTACAGGCCACGCAATAGGACGCCCAGCGGAAGCATAAAGTCAAACCACATCGCTCACGGAGGCCAAAGAAAACTCTGGAGACGAAGCTCAAGACAAAAACAAAAAATTAGAAGGCTTAAAGCGATGTAGAAAACGAAATCACTAAAGAGGAGATGACTTACAAAGCTGAAATCGCTATCCAGTGGTTGATCGCACAAGTATCGATATTCCATACGCGTGTTCCCGGAGAAACATGCACTAATAATTGCTTATCCTGCAGAGGTGTGGATCGGAGAAGCTTCTGCATTATCTTTATTACCACGAGATAACATCCTCGATTGTGCATATCATAGATCTTCTTTTTTTTTTCTGTATGTGCCTGGGGGAACCTAACTTCATGCGATGAAATATGTATTTCTTCCATTAAATGATACTTTATCCTTTAGAGCAAACTTGATTTCTTATACGGATGCAAAAATAATATATTTAGAGTAGTTTTTCTTTTTTTTTTCGTATCCAAGTATTAATCATCCGTTCATCATCCTGATCCAATTCCACTAAGACCAGCGTGCAACAAGATAAGTAATATAGCTCGCAAAAAGCATCTCGTCTTTTGCCTCGGCTACGCGGCCATTCCAGGGCGTAGGTGCTGCTTTGTAGCATTATTTCCATGAAAATCCATGCAGGTGAGATTAGTACTGTTTGGCGCTGTAAAGAAAATCATGTAAGCATGGAGAAAGAGTTACACATTGGACGGATTCGGTACATTTCATTTCTTACCCAGCAGGAATGGTTTTGCCGTGCAGGCTGATTGGAACCGCCTCCCTAATTTTTTTTTCTTTTAGGAAGCTGCATGTAGCCTACTGCTCGTGTGTGACAGACGGAGGAAAATGCAGTTAAAAAGTTAGTCAGCGGCTTTCAAGTTCCTTTTAAAATCTCAACCTTTTACCCCGCACTTTGTACCGTTTGTTCTTTTTCCACAAAATGGATATCCCAGCCCTGTTTAGCGTCAAGGATAAAGTACTTGCAATTGATCCGATTCTTAGGACTGACAGTCGAATTGTAGGTTGTGTTGGTGACAGGTGGCTCCCGAGGCATTGGTGAGATGATTGCCACGGTAAGGAGAATCAAATGTACAAGAAGTCGTCATTCCTCATGGTTTCTTGTTACGAAAAGGGCTTTGTGTCTGCCGGCGCCAAAGTTTACATCACAAGCCGCTCAGCTGATGTTTGCGACAAGGTAACTTGATGAACGCCATGAAAGATCATTCACTCATCGCTTCTTCTTCTTCTTGTTCTTTCTCACTACGGGATTAGGTGGCTAAAGCGTTGACGGCTCGAGGACCTGGTCAGTGTATTTCCATTCCTGCCGATTTGCAACGAGTGGATGAAATCAAACGATTGGTGGCCGAGTTGTCAAAGCGTGAAAAACGTAGGTGCACAAAAATAGGAATTCATGCAACTAAATAACTCGTTTAATTAGATCTCGACGTGCTTGTTAATAACGCTGGTGCCAATTGGGCTGAATCCATGGATGCTTATCCCGATGCAGCTTTCGAAAAAGTCCTAAACCTCAATTTGAAACGGATCTTTACTCTCACACAAGCGTAAGTACACAATACGACACCCCAACAGTATCTTATGAATATTTTCTTTCTAGGTGTCTTCCTTTGCTCACAGCTACTGACAATTTATCACGTGTGATTAATATTGGATCGATCGATGGTCTTCGCGTATGTACTGACTTAATTTTGGATGGGCTGCATGGTGCTGATCGGATATGGTAATTTCAGGTTCCTACTGTGGAAACGTATGCCTATGGTGCTTCGAAGGCCGGTCTTCATCATCTTACACGCTTAATGGCTGGTAACCTTGGTGCAAAGGGCGTCACCGTCAACAACATTGCACCTGGTGCGTTTGAATCCAAGATGATGAAAGCTACACTGGATACCTTTGGTGACACGATCCGTCAGAGCCTTCCCCTGGGACGCATTGGTCGGCCGGAGGATATTGCAGGAACCTGTATTTATTTAGCATCCGCTGCAGGTGAATACACCACTGGTGCAACCATCGTTGTGGATGGCGGCGCCATGGTTTCTGCAAAGATTTAGATGGAACGCCGAAGCGTTCAAGTTAGAAGGTTTTTTTTTTTAATATGTTGGAGGAAACTAAATTAAACGACAACAATTACACGATATATGCTTATTTTTTTTTCCTTCTCTTTCTGAAAAAAGAAAAATCAAATCAATCCTACTGTGTGTTTTGGCAGATAACACAAGAAAAAAAAAAAGGTTGAATGGTGCAGCTGTCTTATATGGCTGACCTTTGCTTAAGCTATGCAAATCGAAAGTCGTTTTCAAACTGCGCGAGAATGAGTTGAGGAGGAGGGAAAGAAAGGCGAGGTAGAGTGGCTTGTACGGAGGAGTGCTGGTGTCGGACGGAGTTTGGGAATCCTACCGCTGGCCGAACAAGTGAAGGCAAGACAGGCCAACCGTTGCTACCCCCTCTTTCTTCCACACGAACATGGACACTCTTTCTCTTCGCGGCACGCTTAAAGGTGTGTAATCGATTAGCTAATGGATGGATGCATTGATGAATCGACCCGTTATGGATGCTTTTGGAAAAAAAAAATTGGGTGACATGTTGAATGGGAGAATTCGCTAATCAATTTTCTTCGCATTTTTTTTTTATTTTTCTGTTCTCTCTAGGTCACGGCAACTGGGGTAAGTTGGTTTTCTAAAATAGAGGGAAATGTAACTGACGGTTTGTTTCCATAGTCACCGCCATCGCTACGACCTCCGAGGCTCCCGACATGGTCTTGTCTGCTTCTCGCGGTAAGTAAAAAGACATGTGACATGCCGACAATTTTTTTTTTCTAAACGGGATCGCGATTGTATAATTTTAGACAAGTCTATTATTGTCTGGCACCTTACCAGGTGAGTGAGTTTTTGTTATATACTTTTTTTGTGGGTTTTTTTTTTGGAGCAGCGTATATTGAATGTGGATTCTATGTGTTCAGAGATGAGACCAGCTATGGTGTCCCCCGCAAGTCTCTTTTGGGTCACAACCACTTCGTTGAGGATCTTGCCATTTCCTCCGATGGTCAGTTCGCTTTGTCTGCCTCGTGGGACAAGACCCTCCGTCTCTGGGACTTGAACACTGGTACCCCCCCCCGCCGTTTCGTCGGCCACACCAACGACGTTTTGTCTGTGTCTTTCTCTGCTGACAACCGTCAGATCGTCTCTGGTTCCCGTGATAAGAGCATCAAGTTGTGGAACACCCTTGGTGAGTGCAAGTACAACATCACCGAGGATGGCCACTCCGAATGGGTTTCGTGCGTCCGTTTCTCGCCCAACCCTGCCAACCCCGTCATTGTGTCTGGTGGCTGGGACAAGATCGTCAAGGTCTGGGATCTTACCAAGCTCAAGCTTCGCACCAACTTCATTGGTCACAATGGCTACATCAACACCGTTACCGTCTCTCCCGATGGTTCCCTTTGCGCTTCTGCTGGCAAGGACGGTGTTGTCATGCTTTGGGATCTTAACGAGTCCAAGCACCTCTACTCCCTTGAGGCTAACGACGTTGTCAACGCCCTTACCTTCTCTCCCAACCGCTACTGGCTTTGCGCTGCCACCGCTTCTGCCATCAGAATCTGGGATCTTGAGTCCAAGACCCTTGTTGATGAGCTCCGCCCCGAGTTCAGCCAGATTGGCAAGAGAAAGGCCCGCGATCCCGAGTGCTTGTCCGTTGCCTGGTCTGCTGACGGCTCTACTTTGTTCTCTGGCTACACTGATAACGACATCCGTGTCTGGAAGGTTTCTCCCTCTCTTTAAACATGCTCCCACACCACTGTTTTTAGAGTAAAAAAATAATAATAAAAGAACCCGAAAAAAAAAGTTAGCCGGATGATGTGAAACTGGATCTCTCTCTCTACGTATACAATGGAACTTGTTTGCATAGAACGATAAGAAAACGGACGGGTGCATAGGCTGGTCAAAGATCTCCGACGGCTTTTTCGAAAATGGAAATAAATGAAATAAATAAATGGCAGAATAGAATGCTTTTACGAGCTAAGTCATCTTTTTATTCACCAAGTCAAGGTGGCATCCTACCAAGTCAAGGTGGCATCCTACCAAGTCGTTTGTGTATTAAGTACCTGAGGAAAATGGGGTCCACATCTTGGTGCTTTCATCTCTATCCAACCGTTCCGATGATACATGGACTGTCGTATGATCCGATTTGTTCGGCTATATAGAAAAGATACTTTTTGCTCTGGGAATCCGAGGAAACATCTTTTCTTTTGTCAAGAAGGAACAAGTCCATGGATGGCATCGTTCAGGGGAGTGTAGACATCGTTTTATGTCTTTGTGCTGTGATGATTATTTTTTTTTTTACTAATCGAATCGTGTACAATAGTTTGAACATGCGTTTATATATATCGCCAGAAAAGGCTTTTTGTACAGATATGACACATGTAAAATGGTGGGTTGTACACAGTGCACAATCAGCTGGTACCCTGATTCGGAGATTCAATGCGAGGAACCATCGTCGTCGATCGCCAACGCTGGGTTGCAATTTTCCCCAGAGAAAAGGGGAAAAAACAATGTTTCATTGTATAAAGAAAAGTTGCTGCGGATGAGAGAGAGAGAAATCGCACAAAAAAAAATCTGGGACAAATCGCAGGTCGAGAAGGTCAGTATCAGAGGTGCCCTCGCCGGGAAAGGGGCTGAGTTCTCTCTAAGTTACTGGAACATTTTCTTTGGATATACCAAGTTAACAAGGTACTATGTACTACAATCGCACAGGTGCAATCGTCGTGTCAATTTACATTGAAGCAAAGCAGCGCCTATCATGTACCGTTTTCCGGCGAGTTTATGCTGAAAGCGGGCTTTCGAAATCAACTCATGATAAAAAAGATCTTTTAACCAACCGAGATGTTTCGCCAAGGTAACACACTGGATTCGATTCTCCAAGCCTCCAAAGCTTTAGGCCCTGAAAAAAGTAGTTGTCAACGTGATATAGTATAGACAAGTACAGGAATCAAAGAGCAGTGATAGTAGTAACAGTTGTGTGGGGGGTGTGGGGCCGAATCAGTCCCGCTGGATGAATGTGTGTATATATATATAAAAAAAAAAGGTGGTCATGTGTCTCGTTTGCAACAAAAGGGTAAACACCACCCCCCAAACTCTTTTTTTTTTTTTTTTTTTTTTTGCTTTCCTCTCTTTCTCATACAAAGTACTTAGTACTCCTTTCCCTTCCACCTTTGTTGCTCTCTGTTTCTTGTTCAATGAAACTTCGGAGTCACGAGTAAAGTATCCTATAATGTCACACGGTGTAGACAATCTCCACATTTCCTTTAACAACTACGTCCCTTACGAAGAAACAGATAATACCAAGCGCAAAAAAATCACAAGAGCTTGTCTTCATTGTCAGAAAGTAAAAACAATGAACATGACATTTGCCCCTTTTTTCCTCGATCTAACCCATGCTTTGTTATTAACCAAAAAAAAAGGCCCATCTTACCTGTGACGATTGTAAGTGAATTCCTATTCCGTCTATTGGAACCAAATAGTATATAGCACGACCTTGCCAGCGTTGTATCAAACGAGATCTAGCGAATACTTGTACCGACGCTATTCGAAAGAAAGCCAAATATTTACAAGACACAGACAGTAAGCGAGCAAAAAAAAAAAAAAAAAAAAAAAAAAGAAGAAGAAGAAGAAAGTGACTTTTCTGTTCCTGCACTCACTCATCTATTCATCCATACAGTCTTCGGCCTACCAAATATTCCCTCTTATTCAACATCTAATCCGACAGATACCATGAGTAAGCACCAATTTTTTTGAAACTGGATGAAACACCGCTAAACGGTTGATGTTGCTGGATCACAGGTTCCGATTTAGTCGATACATCGCAACTGTTCAATTTTTCGTTAACAGACCTCGGCTTTGGGTCAGAAACAGCTGGCCTTGAGTATGGCTTTCTAGGCAACATGTTGCAGAATCCTCTTGATCTTGCCACTTCAACGGCTGTTACAACGACGCAGGATACCACAGCAATCCATTTGACCAACACGACGTCCGCTCACAATAATAATAATAACAGTAATAATAATGGACAACAGATGAACTTGACGCCGACAACGACACATTTTCCCGATGTATCCAACCATAGCCCCAATGCCATGAATAGTCTCGGTTTATTTGATTTGAGTTCTTTTGCTCCAGCGCAATCATTGCAGACCACATCGCAGCCGCTGACACCCGTGACCCCTCAGGCAACCGTCTCAACACCAGTCAAAAAACCAGTGCAGCAAATGTCGCCTCTGTCTTCAACAAGTAGTACGCTGAAACGTTCGAGTACGTCCGCTTCCTCGGGGCGACGGAGAGGCGTAGCAGGCACTCCGGAAGATGCTTATATGAGTGTCCGACGACCATTCAATTACGCCGAGGGATTCCATTACCTGATCCAATATGTTCGCGCCAAGTAAGGACAGGATATATAAAACAAAGGATGTTGGAAGCTAAAATTCTTTGCAAAACAAAGAATGGGACGCGATGATTTGATGAGGATTAGTCGGGCGCTGGCGCTATTCCGACCTTCTTTTCTTGCGCTTATTATGAATTTGACAGAGGAAGATTTGATCTTTATGGAAAAATGTATCCAGCGGACACTGTTGGTAAGATTCCTCCTGGGCTATTCATACGAGACGGTCTCATCCATCAAGTGGGCATGTTGCTAGGAATACGAGAAGTTGATTAGTTTTTCCGGAACGCCAACGGTTGTATGGAGACGAACAGGCGAAGTGTGTCTCGTCGGGAAGGAATTCTCCTTGCTGACACAATGGACAAAAGACATGTTATTGAATAAGAAGACATATATTTACGAGGTAAAGAAAAGCACAGTCGAACCATGGTCCCGCTCACACACTCATTCACACGCAAACAAATACTTAATAGCTTATGGAAAATCAATCGGCGGTAGAATACTGGGAAAAGTTTTCAATGCACGCATTCGATAATACTGACAAGTCCTGTATCTATTCATGTATTCTACGCTCACCACAACAAAAACCGGTACCATGTACGTTTTGTTTTACCATCAAACGAGACATTTTTGATTTGCCGAGCGTCATCGTAGGAAACGTAAGTTACCCATTGTTTCGATTGACCAGCATTAACGCATCCATTAAAAATTTCCTTTTCTTGGTAGTTCTTACCCATTCTTAGCTAGTGACACGTCTCTTTTTTTTTCCTTTCTCTTTTACTCTTTGTGTTTTATGTTTGTACTTTAGGTTGCCAAAAAGATCCAAAAAAAAATTGAAAAAAATAAAAATTGGCAGTGGTAACCTGCTGCAAAAAAAAAAAATAAAAATAAAAAGGTAAGAGGTTGTTTCATTGTTTTACGGCGTACCTAAACCGCCCGAGTGACTTTCGAGGACATGAGTTGTGCTGATGCAGTGATAAGGCGCGCGTGCATAAGGCGTCATCATCAACAAAAGCGTCCTGTCAGTCAGTTTATTTTGCCTACAGCTGCATCCGCACCAGTAAAATGAAGGTTCTCGGTTAGTAAACAACATTGCAGCAGCAAACCGGAAGTCTATGTACTGCTTCTTCCGGTTCCGGATAGATAAGACAACAAAGAGCCCCATTGATTGGCCTAGACGTAGTAAACCATCAGTAGTAGGATGGGTTAAAGATCTATGACTCACAAATGCATGGATCCGGTGATTTTCGAACGGGCGTACATCCAGTCCCCATCCTTGCACAGAGAACATCAAGGGTACCAAACACATCTGCTTGAAGCGAGCCTTCTTTTTTTTTTTCCTTTTTTTTGCAACCAGGATATGCAGTAAACAAAACAGGTCGATCCACATAGCATACTTTTTTTCTTTTTGGTGTACAGAGTGTGTGACTGGGTCCGATCATAGCGGATGCAGGAACGCTCATTTTTTTTCCGGGGAAAGAAAATGGACGTGAGCGCAACAACTCCTCTTCGTTTTGTAAGAAACAAGGGGACTTATTTCTCTATCCGTGCTTTTTAATGATCCTTGCCTGTCTGTTCTGTGCAGACAACGATAAGAAAGAGAGAGAGAGAGAGAGAGAGCTTATTATGCACTAGCCGATTGAATCTTTCATTTGCTCTTTTTTTTTTCCAATGATTTTTTTTTAATAATTTGTCCTACTGTCTACAATTTAAAACGTAACACGATTAAAAACACAACGTATAATCAAGACAAAATGATAGTGGTTCATGCACTATCACTGCCGCTGTCTATCGTGCGTTTGCCTTTACGGCGGTGTCCATGGTGGTTGTTGTTATGACTGTTATGTCCTTTCTTATGATCGTCCTCATCCTCGTCATCTTTCATGATATACCAGTCAATGTCGATAATTCCAATGACAAGATCGGCAAGTGAAGCAAAAACACGTGGAGTAAGATCGAGAGAGTCTAAATCAAAGAACGAGGTAAGCAAAAAAAAAAAAAAAAAGAAAACATAGGGGATCTCCTTATTCTACCGGAAATTGACTTACTTTCACCACATCCTGGGCAAGCATCGGTAATTGTACACGTTGTTGTTTTATGGCCATATCTTATGAACACTTTTTTGAAACACCATTCACTTTTTGCGTCTTCATCACCATATTGCTTTAAATTCTAAAATGCCCATTCGATAAGAAAATGACCGTCGTGGAAACAACCAAAGGGAACTTACCAAGGCACAAATTCTGCTGTCATCATTCTCTCTTGGTCCACAGGAACCTAACAAAAAGGACGTGAGTATCAAATGGATGGGAAAGGGGACGGGAGGGTGTATAAAGCTTACCGATGGGTCCTCCTTCGGATTCGGGATGGAAAAATGTGCCACGGCCTGAGAATTTTTTGCCAGTAAGTGCCTTGACCATTTTGCCAACGCCATATTTGATGTCGTCTTCAAGGACCGGCCGGGAAGCAACAAGTGTGAGAAGGGAAAGGATGGCGAGGAAGTAGAAACGCATGTTATTTTTCTTTTTTTTTTTTTGTGTGTGTGTAAGGTAATGGAGGAAGGAAGGAAAGAAAGACAACATTATGGGTGGCTACATATGGGTTCGTTTTATAAAGAGACAATGGAAGGAGTAAAGGAAAAAAAGGGATCCTTTTGTCAGGGATGCAGGGGGAGAGAGAGAGAGAGAGAGAGAGAGAGAGCAAAGCTGAACGTTGATTCCTTAGAACAGATTTAGAGTCTTTGGAGGAGAAGCGGGAAAGGAAAGAGGTTCAAGGGGTAAGTACATCAAAAATAAAGCGAGACGCAGTAGATTCTATATTCCATTAGCGATTTTTTTTTTTTTTTTGCTGATCCCTTTTACAGAAAATGCGATCCTCCATGTTCGAAACTTGCTTCCCTTTTTTTTTCAATGGAAGATGATGCCATTCCATTCCATTTATTTTATTTTATTTTTTTTTTTGTTACGTTTGGATGCAATCACAGACCTGCATGCTTCTTCCGTCCCCATGACAAACAAAAAGCCTCCGGTCGTCCAAGGGTTTCTCTCTTTTTTCTGACGCCAAGGAAAAAAGGTTGCTTATAAACGACAAGTCATCCCAGAACAAGAAGGATTGCCGACGCAGCTACATGCAGCATTGATTAAAGTAACTTTACAAAAAGGAGTAAAAATCTATCAATTGGAAGTCCAAAGAAGCTAACTTTTGGCTGTTCACCTTCCCAAAAGAAACGAAAGAAAAAAAAATTTTTTTTTCGTTACCAGACAAAACCACCTGTTAATTTCAAAACACATACATACAGAGGAAGAGGAAAGAAATGACTTTTTGGTTACCATGGCATTGCTAACAACAACAACAACAACAATAGCGTTTCATTATCATTCTCTTTGATGAATGAATGCTTAGCTGTTTCTTTTTTCTTCTTTTTTTCTCCACAAATTTTTTACGACCCACTTTTTTTTTCTTTTTCTATCGTACCGAAAAGACTAAATTGGACCCACTCCACTTCACGATTATATCATATGACATGATTTCTGTGCAAAAAGGTATCCTGCAGGCAAAAAAAAAAAAAAAAAAAAAAAAAAAAAAAGAAAAAGCATGTACGCTTTTCCTTTGATGAGCAGATAGCGTTAAACAGCCGACCATCCGATGTCTAGTAGTAGTACTTTCCCAAATATTTGCATCCTGAAAGAAAGAAAAGACCGGGTTAAACACTAGCTCGGATGTTGATCCGACGTTGGATAAAATAATTATTCCTCAATCTTGTCATTAAGTAAGATATAAAAAAAACGCGTGATCTAGAAAGAAAGAAAAAAAATTATTTTGTCCTTTGTATTTTTATTTATTGCTCCGCTAAAGTAAATGAATGCGATAAGAGAGAGAGAGAGAGAAAGGAGAGAGGCAGAAGAAGGTTCAATGTTCGGTTGTGCAAAAAACCCAAAGGAATGGTCTTGTGTAGTCTGCACAAGTGCGGTTTTTTGAATGCACGGCCTTTTGTGTGCCACAAAGCCATGTGGCGTGAGCCAACTTTTCTTGGTTGTGAATGAGAAAAAAAAAAGGATGATTTTTCTTGTTCGTTATAAAACGCGTCTTTTCTCATCAAACACGAACTTCTTTTCTTATTCGATCTTCATCTTCCTTTTGCTTCATTATTATTATTACCATGGATTCTACACAAGTCTGTTGGCCTACGGCTACACCTCGTTTTGAGCCTATCCATACAACTCCCTCTCTTACACTGTCGCAACTCTCTCCGCGTTATATCGACAGATGTGTCAAGTCTAATCCGCGTCAAATCATAAAGGTCGATATCCTTGGTGATACGGTCGAACTACCTGTCTATGCATTACGCCGACGTAATGCTCTTGTCCACATCTAAAAACCTTTTTTTTTTGTTACACTGTTTTACTTCTTTACCTCCTTATACTTGTTCTTATCTTATTTGTACATATACTTGTAAATAAATATTACCTGATAAAAGTAGTACCATCAAATCAAATCAATTGCCATGTGGAAAGAAGGAGAAAAAGAAAAATGACTGTAAAGGATCAAACACAGCAGTCATTGGGACAGAACAGTAATGGAACGACGACACGATTCTTCTTCTCTACCCCTTGAATAAATAAAGCATTGCAACCTTCATTCACGTCAAAAAAAAAGAGAGAGAGAGAGAGAGAAAGATAGAAAGAGACACTCACTTTGAGAAATGACACGACTCCGATGACAAAGATCAATTCGGTCTATTTCTCCGCGTGAATGGAGAGAGGAAAAAAAAAAAAAGGTTTTCCTGCTGTTTCAAATCGTTTTGCCTTAGAAACTGATATATTTTGATTGGCTGATCCATCCACACTCAATCGTACTTTTTCGTCACGGCAAAAAACAAAAAAGGCCAGGGCGGCATACGAAGGCAAAAAAGAGAAGAAAAAAATCCCTTTGCTATGAGTGATTCTCCCAACCATACACCTGCGTTCGACATTCTTCATGTTTCCAAGTGAGCACGTTTCTATGTTTTTTTATTTTCTGTACACCATGCGCATTGTTATATATTCAGTGGTCTCACCACATGTCCGTGCTTCAGTTCATCACCCATCATGACCGGCAACGAAACCAACCCATCGAAGCATGCTACAGCACAGGCAAGACACATGCAAATAGAAACAAAAAACATACATACTTTATTTTGCTACATTGGTGTGGATACACGTTGGCTCATGCATAACTTTTTTTCCATCTAGCAACCTTGGATCACAACGATAAAAGAGTTTGTTCCTTCTTCAGATGTACTTGAAGATGAACTCAGTCAACACTTGGACGAGACACACTTGTATGAAGATGTCCAACAACCTTCCTCTACCGTACCTGCCCACGGTTGGACGGAAACGCAAGGTGTGCCATGGTATGGTATACCCACTGATCCATCAACAACCAACATTTGGGGACAACCATCGTATGATTCATGGCAGCACGGAAATGATCCTTATTCCCAAGTTGATGAATTTGATCCAACGTTACAGTATTACCATGGCACATTGTTGGATAAAGAGACACTGAGAGAAATGCAGCGTTTATCATTATCTGTGACGAACCCATCTTATGAAGAGACACAAGCAGAAGATGTAGCAGAGGATATGTCGGCTCTTCAGATGTTACAATCGATCTTTACTGATCAAAGTGACCGAGAACTAGAGGAGGCATTGGCTAGAAATGATTACGATTTGGATTGTACGATTGATAGTTTAATAGCCGAAAATGGACCTAAGAAGGAGGAGGAGGATGAGGAGAAGAAGAAGGAAAAAGAAGAAGAGCAATTGCAGCAGCCGATGAAAAAACGACAAGTATGTCGTCATTTTCTTGCTGGTGAATGTTATCGTAAGGATTGTTGGTTTGCCCACGACCTTGACATTAAAGTATGCAAATTCTGGTAAGTAAACCTGTTTCTGTAAGAAAGAAGAAGTTGGCTTACAGATCTTCTTTTTTTTTTTTTTAATTACAGGCTTCGTGGATCATGTCTTAAAGACAAACATTGCGAGTTTTCACATCACATTGATGTTGCGCAAGTTGCTAATAAAATCCATGCACCACAAGAAAAGGAAGTAAAACCCGTAAGCGTATTTGATGAAAGGGAGTATCCGGAACTGGGACAAGGACGGCGGCAGCAACAACAACAGAAAAAAGGAATGGCTTTGCACACGGGAACAGCGAAGAAGAACGAGGAGGATGAGGATGAGTTTCCATCTTTGGCATCAGCTGCCAAAGTGCGTAAACCTGCGCAGTCATCCATGACGATCAATTTTGCCAGGGCAGCCAAGAAAAATGCAAAAGATACGACAAAGACGAATGCATTGAAGAAACCCAGTGTTTCCAGCCATGCCCATATGGCAGCAATACAACGATTAAAGCGACCTGTTCAGATTCCATGGCTTGAAACAGGCAGTGCATTAAACACACGTTACATGGCAGAGGTAAAGTAACAAGAAGAAGAAGAAGAGATAAGAGATTAACGGGATGTATTATGATCATCATCAGCGGAAGCAGGCGATTGAGTATGGCATGCTGCGTAATCGATTCTTTAAACGTGCTACGGAATATTATCTCAAGGGAGATGGAGCCAAGGCCAAGGCATATTCATCCGAGGCGAAACATTATAATCGATTGATGCAAGAGATGCATACAGAAGCAAGTCGCCGTATATTTGAGGAACGTAACCAACGTGAAACATTTATTGATTTGCATGGACTCCATGTGGATGAGGCGATCTCGATGCTTCAGCAACGATTTGATCAACTCTATGGTTACAAGGGTATTGTGTATATTGTCACAGGCACAGGCCATCATTCAGGCGACAGTGGACTGAGTAAAAGACAAAGTAAGCTGAGACCGAATGTGGAAAATTTTCTACGTCAACACAGTTACCGATTTGCAGAAACAAGTGTGGTTGGTGATAAAAGAGGTGGCATATTTGCAGTTGATCTTTTATTATAAAGAACTCCATTTACTACTACTACTTCTTTCATTTATTTTATTTTATTATTACTTGCTGATGCTTCATCTACGTATTGTATTTTTTTTTTTCCCGTGTTCCCAAGCAAAAAAAAAAAAAAAAAAAAAGGGGTTTTCGG